>LPNX010146612.1:121639-149921 GCA_001517045.1 Pseudotsuga menziesii
AGGATCCTTTTTATTTCTATCAAAGATCAAGTTCCTTTGGTTATAGTGATTATCCTCTATGGGATCACTATGGATGTCACAATTGAGAGTTACCATTAAAGGTTTATGATCCGAATCAGGCTCATGGTCATTTATTACATCCAAATTTATTATATCGTGGTATAGAGAAATATCAAAAATAACATAATCTACTACGCTGCTACCAAGCCCATGTATATAAAATATATAAAATATTTTTAAATGAAAAAAATAAAAAATATATAACATTGTCAAATGTCTTGTTTATTATATTAGTCATAATGATTAATCTTAATAGATGTGATAATCACATTATAATGATTGGCTATAGCTATATCACTATATACAACTTTTGTTTAAATATAATAAACTTTTATATTTATCTATATATATTATGATGATGATGATGGTTAACCTCCCCAAAACCAAACATCAATATATAAACTTATATATATATATATATATATATATATGGGAAGTTGGTTCAATTAAATTATGCATGTATATAGGATACATGATCATAGTTCTGAACATATGAAACATACTATTTTTTGTTGAGATATGAAGGGTCTAGCCCAGATATAGACCATGTATTTTTGGATAATCTCTGTGAATGAATTAATGTATTTTTTGTGATGGGAGGATTCTGGTTCCTCTTTGTGAATATAATGAGAGTTCCTCAAGAACAGTTTATAGTCACTCTTTATTTAGAGTGGCAGATATTTTCCTATATATATATATATATATATATATATATATATATATATATAAGTGTCTTGTTTATTAAAATAGTCATAATGACTAATCATGATAGATATGACAATCACATCACAATGACTATTATAGCTATATCACTATATAAAACTTTTATTTAGATAAAAATAAAAGTTGTCTTGTTTATTAAAATAGTCATAATGACTAATCATGATAGATATGACAATCACATCACAATGACTATTATAGCTATATCACTATATAAAACTTTTATTTAGATAAAAATAAAAGTTGTCTTGTTTATTAAAATAGTCATAATGACTAATCATGATAGATATGACAATCACATCACAATGACTATTATAGCTATATCACTATATAAAACTTTTATTTAGATAAAAATAAAAGTTGTCTTGTTTATTAAAATAGTCATAATGACTAATCATGATAGATATGACAATCACATCACAATGACTATTATAGCTATATCACTATATAAAACTTTTATTTAGATAAAAATAAAAGTTGTCTTGTTTATTAAAATAGTCATAATGACTAATCATGATAGATATGACAATCACATCACAATGACTATTATAGCTATATCACTATATAAAACTTTTATTTAGATAAAAATAAAAGTTGTCTTGTTTATTAAAATAGTCATAATGACTAATCATGATAGATATGACAATCACATCACAATGACTATTATAGCTATATCACTATATAGAACTTTTATTTAGATAAAAAAAAAAAATTTAAATATATATATAAACTTGAACATATTGTAATATATTTTTATATAAATTTATTCAATAAAATTTGTAAGCTAAAATTTCCAAATATTTATTTTGATATTTAATTAATTTTTTTTTCACATTTCATAGAGTAACATATTAATGAAACTAAAGATTGATTTTTATTTATTTTTATAAAAATTATTTATTGGTTTATTCAAACAAATATGATGATTAATATTTTAATTAGTTGACATTATACTAGAGATTTACCAAAGTTTAAGAATTTATTTAGCTTTTTTATTGTTAATAGAAAACAATTTATTTTATTTTGGTAAAATTTTGTTAGTAAGAAATGCAAATTTTATAAAATCTCTATAAATTATTACACAATTTATTTTGTAAGTTAGCATCCATAGAATTTTGAAGCAGTGACCTTGCACAAGGAGTGCCTTAACAGTACCCATTCACCATCTATTTTACATCCCGTGGGCTATAAATTGTTACACAATTAATGTCTTCAACATTAAGTATTTAATACGATTTGATTTTTTTTAAAGGACAATGACATTTTCTTATAACTTCTTATTTATGATCCAATTATTTTCATATCAAACTTTAACTTTAACTTTAACTTAGCTTATATATAATTATTATATCATAAGATTAAATTTGGAATATAAATAACTATTAAATTAAAACATTTTTAAACTATTAAATTAAATCATTAAGCAAATATAAACATAAACAACTTTACCACTGAAAAATCCAAACTATAAAACTAATCTTAGTTTCCAAACTATAAAACTAATCTTAGTTTCCAAACTATAAAACTAACCTTAGTTTTCATGTGATGGTGTATTTGTCAATCCGGATTTATTTAACCTAATAGACCTATATCTAATTTTTATCGATATAAAAAATAATTATTATATTAATCAAATCTGCTAAAAAAAAGGTATGCCAACAAAGTTATGGTGGCATAACGAAAAGACCACTCCATATTCACAAACCAAAAAAACATATTTTATTTTTTGGAAAAAGAAAACAAAAAACATATTCATAGTCATTGTATCACGTGTCACCCATAACAATATCTATTCGCATGTTTTATAATTCTCATACGCGTTTATTATCTGTCATAGCTTAGCAGCAAAGTATACTCCAGAAAACCATCAAACGCACTCAACGCGCTTTATGTCTCTATATTTCTACTGCCTTTGCCCCAAATAATTGTCACTTCAACCATTCCGGTCATCCCGAGTTCAAATCCTCTACCCATTACACTTCACTACCACTTACTCACTTCACTTCGATTACTCACTACCTCGACATGGCTAAACCCTCCACCGATCAGACCGCCCACAGCAACCCGGAAAACCGCTCACTGAAATCGCGGCAGTTCAAGGGAATCCGAAAGAGAAAATGGGGGAAATGGGTGTCGGAAATTCGAATGCCCAATTCCACGGGCAGAATCTGGCTGGGCTCCTACGACACCCCGGAAAAGGCTGCCCGCGCCTACGACTTTGCCGCATTTTGCCTCAGAGGAACGAAAGCCAAACTCAATTTTCCTCTTTTCCTGTCGGAAATCCCTTGCGCCTCTTCTCTATTGCCGCCGCAAATTCAAGCCGCTGCCGCCAAGTTCGCCGCAGAAAAATTCCAGCTGCCTTCTGAAGACGATGCAACGTTCTCGTCCTCCGGCTCCGAAGCGGACTGCGGCAGTGATGGGCGAGAGATTTGGGCAGAGAAGGGTCCGGCATTTTGGGATTCAGTCCTGCTTGAAAGTTTGGAGAGTGGAAAGTCTCCAAATTTAAATGGTCTTCCCCCCTTGGATGAGTCCATGGAATACTATGGAGTTCACTTTTAGCTCACTGAAGGCAGGGTCAGGGTCCGGGCTGATAGTGACATGATATTTTGGTCATGGACACATGTAATTTTTTAATTCTTTTCGGCCTCGGGAGATTGCGACATGTAACTAGATCGTTCAGGCTGATAGTGACATGATATTTTGGTCATGGACACATATGAGTCCAAATTCATGTGAATGATTAGTCCCCAAAGATTCTGTTTCCCTAATTTCAGCTTAAGGAGAATGTGGGAGACATGTATGTGAATGATGGGAGGGATTAAATTTGAAGGGCAGGTCCCATTTTACTTTGAAGGTGGGAAATTGACCCCTTAAATGTTGACATATAAAAGTAAATCATTTTTTTTATTTGAAAGTGTAAGTGTACAACAAAATTTTATTATTTATTAAAAATGGTGTATAGAAAAAAAATGACAATAAGAAGAAATCTTGAGTGATTCAACATTTACATGGAATTAGTGATGTACTCTTCTGGTCCCTAGAGCATATAGTTTATTGAACTTAGACAAGGGACAATTCTGTCGGGCCGGTGAAATACTCGATTGTCAGGTCGTTGATAAAATAGGGCATTGGAATTTGGAAGGACCTTTGAATGGAGGATTGGTTCAGCTTGATGGTGGCTCTATTGGTCAAGTGTGATTGGGCCTACCTACAAGAAAAACCCCAGAATGTAATATGGAGAAACTTTTTTATTAACCCTAAATTCAGCAGTTATTTTTAGAATTGAATCATGTCCTCCCCACATGCTCAAATCAAAGTGATCAAACAAAGGCCCCAATTTTAGGTGGATTATGGATAGTCCCTCCAATGTATATCAAGTTTATACCCCACTTCGAAGTGATCAAACAAAATCCCCAATTTTAGGTAGATTATGGATAGTCCCTCCAATCCATATCGATTTTACTAGCCCTGTTGAAAAGGTTAAGTATTTATTAGTCCACTATAAGGAAGAACTTTAAATTCTCCAACAAATATCACTACAAGTTGGGTGTTTAGTTTCTACCAAAGTCAACAAGGAAGACGAATCATAAACACACGTTTGGGAGGTTTGCGACAACAAGGATGTTGAAATCATGTTCTTCCCTAGATCATTGCACTCCCTGTCCCTCATTCATGAACGTTCGTCGAGGGATTCCCTTGTTTAGATATATTGGTAGACAATTTGTACTTCTTGTTTCCATTATTAGAAGGCTGACAGGAAAACGAAGGGGTCAGAGTCTACAACATTTACAGTGTCGGTTGTTAAATATTTTATCATTTCAACTATTGGATTTCATTAAGGAAATTGGAACAATTCAAACACTTATATTCAAATATTGTTCTTTCTTTCAACCTACTGTTTGCAATTCACAACAGATAAATAACATTGACAGATTCAGAACTCAAATACAAGGCTCTTTCTTCTTGTTCCTCCTCCCAAACAAAGTTGTGGTCCTAGACTATGAAAAATATACATTATTTTGGTTCTGATTTCATTTAAATACTGGGTTTTTAAGGTTACATCTATTGAGTATTCGAGACTTAGTCTGGCGGAGACGCAATCGCATAATACATTACAAATTTCAAACAACATTTTGGATGGAGAAATTTTAAACCCTTATATTTATAGAACCAGAAGGAACTTCAACTTGAGAAACACATTTAACTTTTATCCACATATAAAATGTTACACAAGTGTAAAATGTTATACGTACCTGTAAATTCATGACAACCAAGTCGACAGCTTACTCTGCATAATCTTCTAGAGGAAATAGAAATTAGGGAGACACTGAAGAATAGAATTGGAGAGTTGAGAGTTTGAGTCCCAACCTATGATTGTCCTATACTCGTAAACCCAAAATAATGTTTTTTTTCACAGACTTCACCAATCTCTTTAAGTTCTAAAAAGCTCAATCCAGCCTACCCAATGTTCTACCTTTGCTTCTCTTGCTCCTACCTATGAAAAAGGTGGAACCTTCGAGTTTCCCACCGCAGAATACAATGAGGAATTAGAGTGTGCAACCGTTTCCTTATACAGAAAGACGATTGGAAGCAATGCCATCTCAATTCCACAATATCCCAGTGCTCCTGAGTTGGTTTACCTTGCCCGAGGTAGGCGAATGCATGTTTGTGTATTTCACATGATTACAAAAAAATTTATTTTATAATGGCTTCTACATAACATAGATATATCTGTTTAGGTGAGGGAAAACTAAGTATTGTTTTCCTGAGGTTTCCAGAGACTTTCAGATATCATTCTTCGTTATGAGGGCGCTCAGGGCGTAGATCAGAGAGCCCACGGGAGGAAGAAGAAGAAGAAGAAGAAGAAGATGAGTCAAGTCAAAAGGTGAGGGGAGGGAGGGGAGACGTAATAGGTATATTTGCAGGAGAAACCGACTGGTGCTATAATGATGGGAACGAGCCTCTCTAAATCGTATCCATTGTAGACATAGGAAACCCTCATAAACAACTCGGGCACAAGAGTTACAGTGTAAGCATCCCGACAAATTAAGTAATGATAATATTCAGTTAGGTATATGACAAATTCTTTCGCTTCTTTTAGAGATGACTATATGCATATTGTACAACCATTCTCTTTGGTTGGCCCTCCATTCCAGTTGCCTTTGTCTCTAGTGCCTAACCCCCTTCCTCTGATGAGATTGGTAGGATAAGCGGCCTAGGTGGACCGTGGGAGGTTGGGAGTGCTGATTCAAATGATTCTGACCCCAGTAAATGAATGGAAATTGGAATAAATCCTAGAATCCTGGACTAACGAGTATAGGATATGATTCATGAGCACAAACAAAGGGCGACGTGATGGTAGCCTACTACCAAAGATCCGTCATCCCAGTCTTGTGGTGGTCATAATAGAAATGTCTAGCACCAGGTTAAACCCTGGTATGGAAATTGACATACCTTGCATTGGACCATGTTAGGTTCAAATCTAGCAAAGATTGCTCAATGCATTGTAAATTGCAACTTGTAAGTTGTAACCCAAAAAACAACAAAATTAGTTTTTCCTTACGGAGCCTTGATAGTGGAGGGTTATCAAATCAATTCACCATCCATAGATATGACTCATATGAGTATTTAATTCCACATCATATACTCAAATACTCAAGTGACTTATAAGTTGTGAGATCACATGACTCGGTGAACAATAATATGATAGATGGAAAATCGAGTTGGCAGGTGGCATCATCTCATACCAAGAATTAATGAAGTTGGTGAATCAATAATGCATGCTAATGCCATTAAATGCTTTGAAAGTGAGCATTGAATGCCGAATCACAATCTTGACTCACCCACTTGAACTTGCCACTAGGCAGCCTAGTGGCCCACAGTGGTCCATGTAGATTGGGACTGAGATCCTCATCCATGATCCGACTATTCAAGGGCACTTGGCAAGACTCTAAGTCCTGACTCTCCCATAGTCCACTGAATCCTTGAATAGGAAAATTTTGTAGCTTCCCTTCTGTTGCAAATTTACCGAGATTTACTCAATTTCATTATTGAAGTGATGGAAATGAAACTAAATTTTTTTTTGCATGGTAAAATTCCTTGTGGCCTTCTATTACGTTTAAAATGGCCTGTGAAGGGCTCTGAAGGCTTCAAATTTGAAGCTTGAATGATGGTCAAATGTAAACCTCCTTTCCCAAGGTATGTGGTAAATTGCACATAAAACTTAAACAACCTAATGACTCAACAACCTAATTTATTAAAAAAAAATCCATATAAAATCTTTCTAAACCTATGTTATTTTTATTGTTTGAAATAAAATCTTTCTGAACATATGTTTTGTTTTTTAAGTTAAACTTGAATGATTAATCCATATAAAATCTTTCAAACACATGTTATTATTATTTTTATTTTTTTAAGTTAAACTTGAATGAACTTGTAACATATTTCAATACTCCGTCGTCGTACTATTATGCAAGCACCCAACTCTTTTGAGAAAGTTTCTTTTGTTCTTTTTTCAAGGATATACTTAAGTATGTTCTCGTATGACATTTTATGGGTCTTAGTCTCTTGACATTCGTATTTGTGACTTTTCTTTGTCTAAAGGTTTTTTAACCTAAATTCTATAATACTCAATTTTTCATAGACTTAAATTGGAGTGTTGAAAAAGATTTTAGTGTAGTTTAAACTTTTTATGAATTTGGTTATTTTTTTCATAGACTCAAATTGGTGTGTTGATATAGATTTAGTGTAGTTTAATTTCACTACATCTTTTTTTACAGATAGTTCTTAGCTTGTAGATCTATGGTTCGTGAAATTTAACATTTTTGCGATACAAAATAAACTATAGAGAACACGATTGTTTTTTGGAGTGTATGCGTGTTGCTTTCATGTGGTTTGCTACAGATGAACAAATCCCAAGCTCTTACTCGATAGGCTCAACTTTTACAGTTGATGAAGAGTAGCTTGAAAGATCCTCATTTTTCCATGATAAATTGGAAAGACTCTGCTAATGCGCATAGCTTCTATCCTATAGCAATAACCGTTAGCAGTTGCATAGCAATAGGTTTTAGCATCTGCAAAGACATTGCCACCTCGTGGCTCTTGTTTCTTTCTTATCGGATCAATGGAGTTATTGGATATGTGGATTTTTTTAAAGGGTAAACATTTTTTACTTTTTAGATAAATTTTATGAAACATTAAAGTGATAGCGTTTTGGTGTAAAATTTTAGAAATGCATAAAATCACTTTAATAATTTTAATAGGATTCGTAAAAAGGTACATAATGTTAATATTATGAAGCATATTATATTAAACTAATATATGAGCATCTTCAGGTGTAATAGTAGGTGGGCATTTGTCATAGAGCTATCTAACCCTGTTGCAAACTTCTTAGACTTATAAAACAACAAAACAAAGAAGTTAATATCCATCAATCAAGAAATCTAATCAATTTTTTCATAATTAATTTAAAATAGGTTAAAACCTTAAAAGATTATCCCAACCTTTGAATCATAATAATAAAATAATAATATAATTTAAAGTAAGCTTAACAAAATACCAAATTACCACATTAAATACAAATTACTTTGTTTTAAGAAAAAAAATTAAATTAATTTAATACTAAAACATTTTGTTATTATTATGATTATTTAACTTATCATAAAATAAGAAAACTCTACTCATAATCATGGATTTTTGTATGTATTAAAACTGTGGGAAAATATCCATTTACTTTTGGTACACATTGTAATCAATATATATTAAATTATAATAATAAAACTCTATTAATAATTATGAGTATTTGTATATCTTAAAATTGTGGGAAAATATTTATTTTCATTTGGTATACACATTGTAATCAATATATATTAAATTATAATAAAGTGAAGATGTGAAAATACAGACATGTCAATTAAGTTTTTTCAAAAAATAAAAAGTTATATTATATATCGATACTATATCTAAATATACACAAAATTACATAGAAAAGAAACTATGTTCAACGAATGACAACAAACAAATATAATGACAAATAGATGAAGGTGGAGTAACCAGCAAGTACAAGTTGAGGCCACTACACAATCTGTATACCAAAAATGACAGAAATAGGACCTATATAAAACACAAAAAGGATACATGAGTGGAGGCCACACAGAGAGAGCTATGATTGAAATATCTAGATCTTATCCTTTAATATTAGATATCCATTCTCCCAAAATTTGGAGAAAATAAAGTTTATAAAGCTTTTTTGGAAAGGAATCCACTAACTAGATTTATCTTCTGTATGTATAGAATAAAATAATATATCTTAAAATTTATTCATCAACAATCTCATATTTTTCATCCAAATTGAAATATGAAAAATATTAACATTATTAACCATATATTCAAATACCATCTAAATTATAATCATATCACAATAAAATAAAATAAAACAAAAACATTAATTCACCTTTTGAATTCGAATCCCATTGACATCATATCCCAACTAAGTTATAATGGAACAAGAAAAAGTACATTCCATTGTAATAAACTCTAAAACATAGCTCAAAGGGTTAACTCAATTGGTAAGACATGTGCACACTTTCTTGGTTAGGGGAGAGGTCACGGGTTCGAGCTTTGAGTCCTTTCTACAAAGATGGTCGGGGGTTTACCACCTCTACCGTCCACTAATGTGGGGAAGTATTGCTGGGTTTCTCATGGATTTTTCCATCTGAAAAAAGAACTCTAAAACAGAAAAGATAGTACCTATCAATGTGAAAAGCTAATCAATTTTTTGATAATTAATTTAAAATTGAGAAAAAAACCTTTAAAACATTATTCCAGCATGTAGAAAGTTCGAATCATCATAATAATATAATTTAAAAGTAAATTTAGCAAAATACAAAATTTATGTACAACAACCTTTTGTTGTAAAGCAATTCAGAGAGATGATGATTTAAACACGAAAAAATAATAATAAAACTTTAGTCATCCGTCATATTCCTATGAATTTTTTTATTTATTAAAACTGTGGGGGAAAATCCATTTCCATTTGCTCTGCCCATTGTAATCAACATATATATTAAATTATAATAATAACTTCTGTGAGAAAGGTGTGTGATTGGATGAGGCATTAAGTGTTATAAAGTAGAAACATATTCTATTGTAACATATAATGTCACGTGTCATCCATCGATACTAAAAGTGATACCGTCATCAAATCAGATTGACACAACAAAATCTATTCACAAATATCTGTCTCCGGAAAAGAACACGCACTCAACAGGCTGTCTGTCTGCCCTATCCATTCTGTTCGCCACGTGTTCAAGCCCTTTTGCCGGTCAACCTATAAAATAACATTATATCTATGCATAATAACATCATTTAAATGTAAACTTTAGTTACCACTTAAATGGAAATTGCCATCTATTACACCAGCCTAGATCCAAATCCTAGGCTCTATCAAGCGCCGAGAGGGATCAAATCTCCCGAGGTGCAAACCTCTTCTCAAGTATTAGTTATAATTCAAATACAACAAAATATTTAATTATTTATTTGGTTATTTATATGAAAATAAATCTATGTTTGAATAAACTCTCAGTAACCATAGTGGATTCTAACTACTTGAATTGATATATTAAATGATTAAATTAAGTTGAGTTTTGATAGTAATTTATCATTTAAGGTATCTTATAAAGTTTCAAAATAAACATATTACTTTATATAGTCTATATAGTGATGAATTTGGAGTTACAAACTCAATCTTGTTCATACAATCATATGATTTGAGCGAAATCCCATTTGAATTTAAAATTTTCCTACATATTTGAGGTTTGTCTTTGAACATAAACTATCAAAGAGGTTAATGACTGTTCTATAATCTTGTTCTTACTCTCATTTTCTGAGCCAAATCTCATTTGAATTTGTATTTTCCCAGATATTTTAGGAATGTCTTCATAAATTATAAGAAAAAACGTAATCAAATTTATGAGCAAACAACATCAAATTTACCCAGACTTGGGATCACAGATTGCCTTAATATATTTTCATAATAGATATATCTTTACCGTTGAACTTCACCATAGGAGCATGAAAAGTTCTGCAACGACAGTACAGTAAGAGTCTTTTGCGTCCTTTATTTATTGTATTTATTTCAGGATGAAGCAGTCAGTGAGGGAGGCCGCCTCTCTCTCATGGCAGGTAGTTGGTTTCGGTATAAAAGGGATATATCTCGAAGCGAACAGTGCAACTGCCCAGATACACCTGAGCTCCAACTTGTGAAGAGCAACAACTATTCATAGCAGTAATTGCTTGTTTCAAACAAACACCACAGTCAGGGCCGGCAAGACTTCTCTGGCACATTTCCAATCCATAAATGGTCACAGAAGAGTTCACCACCGATGATCCAGTGGCGAATCTATTCACTTTCCGCTGCCAAAAAGAATGTCGGTCATAAAAAGAATGTCGGTCATAAAAGAATGTTGGATTCTGCCAAAAAGAATGGCTCAGAGAATGTTGTTCTTTCCGTTGCCAATCTCGCCGCATTTTGATTTGGATCAGACGACGGAAGCAAGTTATTCATGGAGCTCGCTACACTCTCACAACTGGCTCTTGAATTGGTGGTGCAAGTGTTGGCCAAACTGATATCCGTGGGCAGATGGTTCCAGACGAACACCGGCCTGAAAGGAGGTACGTATGGTGGTGGCATGGCCCGAGCCAGAACCTCAGTAACCTCCCTCATTGTTGTACAGGCCTCCGGATTTGGGTTGGAGCACGCCAGTCCCAATATCAGCAAATGCTTAACGTCATCCTCGTTAATGTTGACGCTTCCAATTGCAAACTGAGCCTGCAGGCGACTGTCGACAGCTTCCAATATCTGGTTCTGGCGATACAAATTCCAAACCCAACCGATCAGATTAGGCTCTTCTGGGCTCCAGCTAGATGTAGGACGCCTTCCGCAAGTCACCTCAAGGGCTACGGCGCTGAAACTAAACATATCGGATTTTGCTGTGGCTCGCCCAGTGTGATAGCACTCGGGTGCGATGTAGCCCGGTGTTCCCACTACATCCGTGGCTGTAAAGGATCTTCGATCATGTTCAATCAGATGGGCCAGGCCGAAGTCGCCGAGTCGGGCATTGTATTCGAAATCTAGCATGATGTTGCTGGATTTCACGTCAGCAATATATATGCTCAATTAATTGTACATCACTAAGTCAAAATCATTTCTAGGATTTAGAATATTAATTTTAATGTGGTCAAACCCATAATATTTACTTTTACTATTATTTTTAATGTTACATCACATTAAAAGATATCTCCCATAATAGTAACTTTCACTATTATTTTTTGCCGACATGTTAGTAACGTTACATCACGTTACAAGATCTCCTTTATAATATTCACTTTCACTATTATTTTTTGCCGACATGTTAGTAACGTTACATCACGTGACAAGATCTCCCCCATAATATTCACTTTCACTATTATTTTTTGCCGACATGTTAGTAACGTTACATCACGTGACATCACGTGACAAGATCTCCCCCATACTGGGCTGTAGAGCGCCTCTCGGCGCAAAAACAAGATACTATTGCAAAGGTTTAGCGATGAAATTTAATTACTTAGTAATTTGACTTTTTAAATTTTTTCTTCAGCATTCAAATTCAATTCCTTAGTAGTTTGAATTTGTAATCTTTTCTCACCAGTGTTCAAATTCAATTACTTAGTTGTTTTGATTTTTTAATTTTTTATTTAGTTTTAAATTAATTTACTTAATAGTTTGATATTTTTTTATTTTTTCATCATTTATATAGTTTGGTATAAGAAGTAAATATAATTAGTACACCCACATAATTTGTGGTTGGATCAGGTTGATAGAGATCAAGGGGTTAAGAGATAGTTATGGAATGGAAGAGAGTTTGGAAATATTTTGTATTCCTCATATTTTTCTAGTTAAACAAGTTCAAGTGTGAGTTATCCATGCCTAGCTACATGTTATCACTGACATTCTGTTATCCATTTATCAACTATTAGTTACCATGCATTGTTAGCTATCTGTTATTTTTTATATTCATTTTTATAATTGTTTATTTCAAATTTTGAACAACTGCCATAGAATCAATCTCGACAATACACTTGTCTCATCTTTGTTTGTAGATGAAAAAGCACACGTTGTAGTCTACCCCAAATCTCAAGTAAAAACGTCTATCGACTTAAATTTTTTATTTAACTTCATATAATTTACTGATTGGCTAAACTGTTTGAGGTCTTATTGCTGGCTTCTCATTTTTCGAAAAAAAAATTTCAATGTTTTTATTTTTTGCATGAAGGATAAACAAAACCCATAACATGATCTCCTAGAAGACTAAGGGTAAGACACTTGGACAATGCATTAGCTGTCGCATCTAGCCTGATAATAAACTGCTGCGAATCTTCACAAACTTCACTTAATTAGCTTTGGATCTTTGGGCCATTCTCCAATAAGCTTTTCGATTTTGACTTCAAGCCTGCTGAGGCATTTTCCAAAATCGCCATGAACATTGGCCACGTCTTTGAACTAGGCGTCCATCTCATTAGTGAGCTCTTCGCGTAGCTTGGAGAGATCTTGATTGAGGGTCTCCCATTTCCTGATACCGCTGTTTTTTATGTTGAGCATGATCCTTGCTTGCTCCCGGACTGTGTTTTTAACACTGTCTAGCTCTAACTGCAACTCTGTCAAACGATCCTCCATACAAGGCCTGGGATAGGAGCTAGAGGCCATGAATTCCGATCTGGAAGGACCCTGACTTTCTCTTCTGCTAGAGAAACTAATCATCGGTCTGAGAGAAGAAGGTTAGCAACGTTCAAAGCCATGACCAAAGAAATAGCCTTCACTTCATGGAGTTCACATGATTTCTGGCAGTGGTGTCGAGGAGGGCCTGCTCCACGATCTAAGATTCCCTCCACAGATGGAGAGCTGCAAACACCAGGAAATGCAGGATCATGCCAGAGGATCCTGAAATGGATTCGCATCTCTGGTAGCAAACTGTTGAATGACATAAAGAAGTAGCTTTGACTCCTTGACTGGTCGGTCTATTGACTGAGAATTGTCTCTGTCAAGGGATGAGTGATAGTGTCTCGACCCCATCAAAGAGACACCAGCAATTGACAATGTCACCTTGCACATTAGCATTCCTTTGTTTACTTCTGAATCTGCCAATGAGTTTAGGCCCCGAAGTGTGATAAAAACATATATAACACAACCCTAATCATCTATTTTTTTTATTTTTTCAGACATATAAGTCGGATCATGGAGAGACCAGCATCTCCAGAGGAATAATAGTTTCAGACATATAAGTCGGATCATGATCCTTGCTTGCTCCCAGACTGAGTTTTTAACACTGTGCCAAACGATCCTCCATACAAGGCCTGGGATAGGAGCTAGAGGCCGTGAATTCCGATCTGGAAGGATCCTGACTTTCTCTTCTGCTAGAGAAACTAACCATCGGTCTGAGAGAAGAAGGTTAGCAACGTTCAAAGCCATGACCAAAGAAATAGCCTTCACTTCATGGAGTTCACATGCTTTCTGGCAGTGGTGTCGAGGAGGGCCTGCTCCACGATCTGAGATTCCCTGAACAGATGGAGAGCTACAAACACCAGGAAATGCAGGATTGTGCCAGAGGATCCCGAAATGGATTCGCATCTCTGGTAGCAAACGGTTGAATGACATAATGAAGTAGCTTTGACTCCTTGACTGGTCGGTCTATTGACTGAGAATCGTCTCTGTCAAGGGATGAGTGACACACCAGCAATTGACAATGTCACCTTGCACATTAGCATTCCTTTGTTTGCTTCTGAATCTGCCAATGAGTTTAGGCCCCGAAGCGTGATAAAAACATATAAAACACAACCCTAATCATCTATTTTTATTTTTTTATTTTTTTAGACATATAAGTCGGATCATGGAGAGACCAGCATCTCCAGAGGAATAATAGTTTCAGTTATAAGATTTGGTTATTCAAATCTCTTATATTTTTTGGAGCTTTCTATTTTTTTAGTAAACCATCCTAATATTTGGTTATTCAAATCTCTTATATTTTTTGGAGCTTTCTATTTTTTTAGTAGAACCACTTCTTTTTGTGCCAAAAGGTTGTACTTGAAAACGAATGAAAACATGCATTTCTGCAGAATGTAATTTTATTAAATTATAATAAAATTATTATTTTTTCCTTGGATATATATATATATAACAAAAAACAATTACGGATTTCCATGCCATAATTCTACATTTTCATAATTTTGCAATATAACTCTTTTAAAACACAATAGCTCATAATTTATGAATTCCATATATATCATAAAATACACACACAGGTATATCATAAAACAAAATAACATAATTTAGGAATTTCCATGCTATAATTCTACATTTCCATACTTTTGCAATAGTAAATCATTTAAATGTATGTATAGTAAATGACTGAGAATACCTCTTCTATAAGTGTAGTTGCAAGAAATCACTCAATTCCATTAGTAGTATAAGTCTTATCCAAACTGGGATTAATCCTTCCAACCAACTAGCAACAAGCTGCTAGTTATAGGAAATATGTGGGTTCCCTAGCTCTTTGTGCTCATGGCTTGTATAACCACAACAACAACCATCCTTACCTACTTTCCCATATACCAATCCACAATCAAAATAACTAGTCCTTTCTCACAAAATATGTTTCCTCCAAACTCTCTAAGGACACCCTTTTTGAATCCTCCCAATCTCCTTAGATATTCCTCTCTTACTCCTTCCTCCATCTTCTTCAAGGTCAATCCCATCATAAACATAGTTCACCAACTTCCTTGATGGTTTGATATTCTCCTTAACTAGTCCTAGCTAATACATTTATCCCATTCCAAACTCATAAATCTAAATATTAAAAAATATTAAAATATCTCTATGTTGGTTATTTTAATCCCTCAACTATCATTCACACAATTAATGTGTTGTCATTCACATCACAATTCTTAGATAATCATTAAACTGGTCCACCTAACATTATATAAACTAATAGTTTACACATATGAGCTATAATAATTGACGTAATGAGATATCCACAAATGACAATTGACAAAAGCAATTGATATTTTATTTTAAATGAGAACACAAGCTAGTGTGAGTGGCCTACTATGCAACTCAATTGAAGTAATGGAATTTTCAATAACATCAATTAATAGTCTAATTAACATCACATTTTAGAATTTTCACAATCATTCACCACCACACATTATAATATTACAAGCACCAATATGTACTTGGATTTATATCATAACTAGTATTAGCGTATGTGCGCAAGGTGTGCATGTGTGGCTAGTGTACACATAGCTCACACATGTACTATATGAAACCATCATCACCTCTAATGCATAACTCTTGACTGAAAATTCAATAATGATCACACATGCAAGAGAAAATAACCTACATGCAAGATGAGACAACCATACATGCAAGACGACCATCCAAAACCATCATCATTAACCAATAATTAAGTCATGACACATCAACATTATACTTAGTTTTATCTTATAATGAATTAAACAATTATTTACAAGTAGAAGGTACCAACTATCTCAAACCCCCAACCCAAAGCAATGCTAATCTAAACATTCTTCCTTCCTAACACAATTTCGACTTTAAATTTGTATCCATTCCTTTGTTGGAATATCCTGGAGCCTTAACCATATGGACCTGAGCCCAAATATAACCCGCAAGTGGAAGCATCGAGTAAATAGACCTAACCTCCCCAACAAGCAATTGATAATGTTCATCTCACAACTTGGGGAACATGACTCGACAAAACCCTCCCATGACTTTAGGTTTCAAAAGATACACAGTGGTAATACCTCTACCCCTTGCAACAGAACTAGGGTCACACCATGTCCTAAATCACATTGTGTTGCTATTGTGGTTATCCAACTTGTGTCACTGATTGGCCAGTTCAAGAAACTCGGTTTCCTACATAAACCTGCACTAGCCCACATATCATGACAAGTATCAGGCTATCACTTATCCCTTGTAACCTGCAGGTAAGTCTTACTTAAAACATACATCCAAACATAAAATTCAACTATAACACACAATGGAATCCACATAGCTCATCATTTCATTTTAAATTTTGCATACTAAAAGCTAAAACACATAATTGTCATCATTAATAACATATATGATAAACATAAAACATAATTGTCACATTTAATTAGGTTCATAATTCCACACACATATAAGTTTATTTAGTCAATCTAAGTTCAAGGAGTAATAAGCAAATAAATACAATATGTCAAAATGTGGTATAGACGTCCAATCAAAATATGAGGTGTTATAGGAAATCCAAACGATACGCTTAGGAGAAAATTTCCTCATCTCTTCAACCAATAAGCTTTAATTTTTATTTTTTATTATTTTTTATAAATAAATCAAAGGCCTAACAAAATAAAATAAATCTCTAATGGACTAAGTTTAATGAACACTCAATTTTGTAAGAATAGTTTTTTTTCTATAGTTGGCCTTTTGAAAGCATAGTCATCAAACCTCATCAAACCTAGTCAAACAAAAAAACATCTCCATTTGGTACATGTATTTTCACTGGGAATATGGAACCCCCACTTCATTAAATATGGCCTTATTAAGCAAAATGAGTATAAACTTGATCACCTTTACCGAAAACATCCTCTAACTCGCACTTCGAGAAAACTATGTACTATGCCTATACAGATCGCTGATTATGTACTCACTGTACTTAATCTCCCATCTTGGGATCTATGCATAAATATGGTGCTCTCCGTTGGAGCAGTATAAGCGTTCACCAAATCGCCCCTGCCTCGCCGAAATCCGGCAGATCAATTTTGGTGTAAATCATACTTTCGAGGAATTAAATCGTAATTTTAATCATTTGGGTAGTTTTAAAATGCCCGATTTAGTATAAAAAGAGCTATTAGGATTAGTAGAATTCCAAAATAATGAAATGAACATTTCACAGCAAACATTTGACTGATTTTAATAAAAAATCGGCCGAAAAACGGGGTGATTTGGTGGTTGTTTATCCTAAGTGCTCTCCATTCCCTTTCGTGGCTTCGAAATGGTTGTTTTATAATTGTTTTTGAACCTGAAACAATGGGGGACACGCCTCTTTTTGGATTCCAATATCCAAACATTATTTTAAACATATTGCACTCATTCTTAACAAAGGATTGTCTCATGGCCCATTGGTACATCGCTACAGCAATGGAGCGGAGGTCCCGAGATCAAACCCGCGGGCCTCGATTTCCTATGTAACAACAATACCATATAGAATATATAGTATAACATATATTTGTTGTAGCCCGTTGTTTGGAGGCCTAAATCGCCAGTTGTATGCGATGGTACCCAGTCCCGGTCCTTTTTAAAAACAGAACATGATTCAACATTAAATAGAAGCGGCAACCATTACGGTTAAGAACCGACTGTGAGAATAGTTTCTATGCAGATGGTGTGGAGTCTTTGGTGGAGGTAGAGGTCACAAGTTTGATCCCCTTGATTGCCACATTTTTTTTTTCAATAATGTGACAACATAATTCCAACCAGGATACCATGTGGTAATATTTGGTTGGTCCACATGGATACCGAACTTGCCACTTGTCAATAGCCTTTTGATCCATTTCATCTACCAATTCATCTTCTCATCCATGTGGAACCCTATGGTGCTTCCATGTGACACCTGCATGCCACGTGGTACCCTATGGGTGTGCAATGCGACCCCTTTTTTTGAAACTTTTATCTATTTTACCAAAAGTTCAGAACTCAATAGCGTTCTCAGTAAGAGGTCGTTTTGCTCAAAACAAACATCACTGGAAAGATCTCGTTGAGCTCTACACTGTTGTAAGCTTATGTTTTCATTTTGATCAATCTTAGAGATCTTCTTAGATCAAACCTTCCCACTAGGAAGCTTCTAGGCCACCAAAAGCATGTAATAATTTAGAAAACAGGTGAGGATATCATTCCCTCACACTTTCATTCTCTAGCCATCGTACCTTGTTTGGATGCATTCGTTTAAGTCCCACGTGGAGATATTCCATATCATCTCTCTTTGAAGATATTACCTTCTTATCAAGTATAACGTCTTCCTGAAGTTCGTTGAGGTATTCAGGAGAAAACTCATCAACAGAAGGTACTTGAACCTGTACATCTTGGTCTATAACCATAGGAGGCTCATACAATTTTAAGTTTTCCACATTAACGATGGAATACATTTGCATATAAGGAGGCAAATCTAACCATAAAGCATTGTTACCAACTTGATCCAAAACTGTGAAAGGGCCATCCCTGATTGGTTTCAACTTTCTACCTTCACCTTTGAGTAAGTCCTTGCGGATATGAAGCCAAACTTGATCACAAACTTGAAAGCAATAATCCACTCGACTCTTGTCATGTCTTTCTTTATACTTGTCTTGACTTGATTCCAATTGTTCATGCACTATTTGATTAATCAACTAGACCTATTGCATAAATTTCAAAGCTTTATCCACATCAACTTAACCATATCCCATTGAATCTTTCCCATAAACAAAGTCTAAGGGAGACTTTGGAAAACATCCAAAACATGTATCAAACTTGAGACCTTTGAGTTGAAAAGTGCATGGCTTTATTGTAGGCATGTTGAGCATATTGCAACTTCTCATCCCAAAGCTTAGGATGCTTAGCACAATATCCTTGGAGAAGATGTACCACAGTCCAGTTGACCACTTCAGTTTGTCCGTCGATTTGTGGATGGAATGTTGTGCTCTTCATTAGCGTTGTGTCCATAATTTCCCATAGAGACGACCAAACTATTCCAATAAAGCGGGAATCTCGATCACATACAATAGAAATAGGTAACCCATACATGTTGGAGGAACAAATGAGAAGTCAATTCAGCTATGACTTGCTTTTTACAAGGCATTAGAATGCACATTTTACTGAACCTATCTAAAACAACATATAAATAATAATGTCCCTTTCTAAACATTGGTAACCCTTCTACAAAGTCCATTGACTCACTTTCCCATGGAAATGAACTGGAGTGTACAAGTCTATTTTTATACTACTTGGCTTACTTGTTGTACACATAACACATCCTTTTACATACCTAGACAGAGTATCATTCATCTGAGGCCAATAACAAAAATTTAACAATTGTGCGGCAATTTCCCCTACACGAAAGTGCCCTGAAATGAGATAAGTGTGAGCTTCTCTTATCACATGTACTCTTTCACTTTGTGGAATACAAATTTATCCAAGATGATACAAAAACTTATTATGAGCATGATAATCCAATTATTCATTTTTAGACCCATGCATTAGTGATTCCTATACCTCTTTAAAGTATTCATCCTTAATATATTGTTCAACATAGCTTGAATGACTCAAAGGACTTTGTTGAATTACAATATAAGCATTTGTTTGAGGTCTTGATAGCATATATGCAAATTTTTCATGAATCCATTTCTTCTATTTAATGACCAAATGGAATTGTTGTAGAAAACCTATCCACCTGAAATGCCTTGATTGTTGTAGCTTAGTTTGTGATTGAAGATATTGTAGTGGTTGATGATCAACATGCACAATTGTTTCCGTACCCATTAGGTAATGTTTCCACTTCGTCACACTTTGTACTAATGCATACAATTCTTTATCATAGGTAGGATAATTAATTATTGCTTTAGAGAAGGTTTCAAAGTGATAGCATATTGGTTTTTTGTGTTGCATTGAGACTTCGCCCCGATGGCATAACCACTAGCATTAGTCTCTATCTCAAATGGTTGTTGTAGATTCGACAGTGCAAGTACTGGACAACATAATATAGAATATATGGTATAACATATGTTTGTTGTAGCCCATTGTTTGGAGGCCTAGATCGCCAGTTGTATGCGATGGTACCCAGTCCCGGTCCTTTTTAAAAATAGAACATGATTCAACTTTAAATAGAAGCAACAACCATTATGGTTAAGAACCAACTATGAGAATGGTTTCTATGCAAATGGTGTGGAGTCTTTGGCGGAGGTAGAGGTCATGGGTTTGATCCCCTTGATTGCCTCATTTTTTTTTAAATAGTGTGACAACATAATTCCAACCAGGCTACCATGTGGTAATCTTTGGTTAGTCCACATAGATACTAAACTTGCCAATTGTCAACAGCCTTTTGATCCACTTCATCTGCCAATTCATCTTCTCATCCATGTGGAACCCTATGGTGCTGCCACGTGACACCTGCATGCCACGTGGTACCCTATGGGTGTGCAATGTGGCCTCTTTTTGTGAAACTTTTATCTATTTTGCCGAAAGTTCAGAACTCAATAGCGTTCTCAATAAGAGGTTGTTTTGCTCAAAACGAACATCACTGGAAATATCTCGTTGAGCTCTACACTATTGTAAGCTTATGTTTTCATTTTGATCAATCTCAGAGATCTTCTTAGATCAAACCTTCCCACTAGGAAGCTTATGGGCTACCAAAAGCAAGGAATCATTCAGAAAACAGGTGAGTATATTGTTCCCTCACTCTTTCGTTCTCTAGCCATCGTACCTTGTTTGGATGCATTCGTTTAAGTCCCACATGGATATATTCCACATCATCTCTTCTTGAAGATCTAACCTTCTTATCAAGTATAATGTCTTCCTGAAATTCGTTGAGGTATTCGGGAGAAAACTCATCAACAGAAGGTACTTGAACCTGTACATCTTGGTCTATAATCATAGGATGCTCATACAATTTTAAGTTTTCCACATTAACAATGGAATACATTTGCATATAAGGAGGCAAATCTAACCATAAAGCATTGTTACCAACTTGATCCAAAATTGTGAAAGGGCCATCCCTGATTGGTTTCAACTTTCTACCTTCACCTTTGAGTCAGTCCTTGCGGATATGAAGCCAAACTTGATCAAAAACTTGAAAGCAATAATCCACCCGTTGTTTGTCATGTCTTTATTTATACTTTTCCTAACTTGACTCCAATTTTTCATGCACTGTTTGACTAATCAACCAGATCTGCTGAATAAATTTCAAAGCTTTATCCACATCAACTTAACCATATCCCATTGAATATTTCCCATAAACAAATTCTAAGGGAGACTTTGGAAAACATCCAAAACATGTATCAAACTTGAGACCTTTGAGTTGAAAAGTGCATGGATTTATTGTAGGCATGTTGAGCATAATGCAACTTCTCATCCCAAAGTTTAGGATGCTTAGCACAATATACTCGGAGAAGATGTACCACGGTCTAGTTGACCACTTCAGTTTGTCCGTCAGTTTGTGGATGGAATGTTGTGCTCTTCATTAGTGTTGTGTCCATAATTTCCCATAAAGACGACAAAAATATTCCAAGAAAACGGTAATCTCGATGATTAATTTAAAATTGAGAAAAAAACCTTTAAAACATTATTCAACTTGTAGAAAGTTCGAATCATCATAATAATATAAAGTAAATTTAGCAAAATACCAAATTTATGTACAACAACCTTTTGCTTGTAAAGCAAAGACCTCATTAATTTGACTAAATTTAGTGAGATGATGGTTTAAACATGAAAAAACATTTTGTTATCATTATTTAAAACCAATCAAATAATAATAATAAAACTTTACTCATCCATCATATTCCTATATATATATATATATATATATATATATATATATATAAACTGTGGGGAAAATCCATTTTCATTTGCTCTGCCCATTGTAATCAACATATATATTAAATTATAATAACTTCTCTGAAAAAGGTGAGTGGTTAGATAAGGAAAAGGACATTGAGTCTAATAAACTAAAAACATATTCTATTGTAACATAGAATGTCACGTGTCATCCATCGATACTAAAAGTGATGCCCATCAAATCAGATTCACACACAACAAAGTCTATTCGCATCAGATTCGAGAAATGTTTTTCAATGTTACTTCATTAAAATTATAAGTTTTTTTGGTACAATTTTGTTTGAATATTTTTATGTTAGATTAATGTTAGAATGTCATGTTTCATCCATCGATACTAAAAGTGATGCCCATCAAATCAAATTCACACACAACAAAGTCTATTCGCATCAGATTCGAGAAATGTTTTTCAATGTTACTTCATTAAAATTATAAGTTTTTTTGGTACAATTTTGTTTGAATATTTTTATGTTAGATTAATGTTACGGTTGGCATTAGTTTTTTCTTGGATAATGCATATTCATCATAGCTTTGACCTAACCTATGATAAAGCGACAAAGGATTGCATTTAACTTTCACTAGCACTACTACCGCCATCGCCTCTTCGTCTTTGCTTCACTGCCAATACTTGTTCATGCAAAATAATGTTTAAACCAATATTCTAATTTTACATACCTAATTATGGATACCTAACATTTCACACCCTGTTCATGCAAACTAATATTTAAGCTAGTATTCTAATTGTGCACTACTCCAATACCTAATTATACATACCTAACTTTTTCACAACATGTTCATCCAAACTAATTATGCATACTGAAGATTATATAAACTAATAAACATTGTAACTAATGAAATATAGTGTTGTTGTGATTAATAAAATGAAGCATCTTTCTGACATGTATGATGCTTTGCATCGCATCGCCTTAAAAACTATTTGTCGCCCTATAAACCTGTAACTAATAAAACCGTGCATTTTTCTAACATACATTATGTTTTTCACTGTACCACCCTGGAAACTATTCGTGGTGCCAGAAACCCATCAAATTAGGAATACATACATGTTAGCAAGTCCATTTCATAGTTTATGTTGGAGACCTCTACAAATTTCATGGTTTATGTTGGAGACCTTTCAAGCAGCATGGCGGCTCCTTGAGCAACTTCTATTGTAATTCTTATGGAGCAAGTCTTTCTTATGGAGTACGGTTGTAGTAATTAGGGGAACCTCATCCACTCTTATTATACGAGTAAGCAAGGGTGATTTGAACTCATGGCCTCTATTTACAACATGTCTTTCATATCAAGCGAATCATCAATTAAACTACACTTCTATAAGCAAAAAAATTTGAAAAACAATTTAATTTTCATTTTGAAGAAATTAATTTTATAGTAATAATAACCTAATCGTAAAAATAAATAAAAATATATAAGTTTATTGAAATCTCATCACCAAATGTCAGCTTATTTGCAAATGTCCAAACTTCTCGCTCAGGGAAATAATCTTATAAGAAAAAACTGTGATATTTAAAAAACAATTTTGAAAAACAAAACTAAAGTGGATTTTTTCCATTGTATCAAGTTACTTAGCTTTCCATTGTATCAAGTTACTTAGCTTTGGTACCACTATTGGTCACCTAGCTTAGGTGACTAAAACTCCTTGTAGTTAAAAATCAATTTTAAGAGACAAAACTCTAACATTTAAAAAAAAAAATCTTAAAAAAAAACAAAACATTACACTACTCTAATACGAATATGTGAAAAAACCATGCCCAAGAAACTATAAATCTTTATGAGAGTTGTTGGGCTAGTTAATCATGAATGACTTGGAGAGTTGTTGGGCTAATTAATTATAAATGACTTGGATTTTCACTGGATTTTTTTTTCAGACGAAAAAAGACATTCCTTGCTATTAAATTGAATCAAAGGAACTGGGTACATCAGCAGGTTACAAAAGTCCAAAGACTAAGGATCCCATATCAACCAACAATACAACAAGGGGATCACTTCCACAGAGCTTAGCAACCGAAGAATGGGCATCAAGTACAAAAAATACCTCTCATAAATGATAAGTCGACACTCAGTCATATGTCCTTACAAAAAATAATAAGAACCTAGACACTATATCCATGTCAGGGCTTGTAACAATCAAAAGCCAGATACAATACAAATCAGCTTAACCATTAAACTTTCACAAATCAAGAGTCAAGAGACATTACTCTAAGAACCAGAGCAGTGCTCTTCAAAATAACTAGAGTGAAACCTCCCCAAAAACTTCATCCTCACATGTTTTAGTAAGGGAAAGATGGCCGGTATACATACTCAGCCATTCCTTGGATAGTGTGTCGGCCCTCTGATTATGTTTCCTAAAGACATGACTGAAATCCACAAAGGTGAACCAAGATATGAGTTGCTCGATGTTTATGCACCAGGCCTCTAAGTTCACTATGGAGAGTATGGAGTCATTCCTTTCCCAGTTTATAATCACTCAAGAATCACCAAAGATGTGTAGGTATGGCAACCCAATATCTTTGGCCATGTATAATGATTCCCATAGTGCCAAAAGCTCCGCTCTAGTGTTAGTGCTACACCTGCATAAAAATGGAGTTGTTCCTGCATTTCCAGATATTCCAAATAAAAAAGAAAGGCAGATATAAGAACTTTTCACCCATTGAGACCCAGGTGGATAGATTTGCAGAAAGAGATGAGGCAGACCACTAAAAATGAATACCAAACAAAATCCCCAAGCCACGAATGACCTCCTTCACGAAAGAGCATCCAACAAAGATGTGTTCAACCGATTCCTCTTCCAAATTACAAAGACAACATCTATTGGGTCCAACCCAACCCCGCTTTTGCAAGTTATCCCAAGTATTAATTTTGTTGTTAACATCCATCCAAATGAAACGTTTCAGTTTCTGCGGGATGTTGAAACCCCAAATATTTGGGAGAAGATCATCACTTATTGGATGCATATGCTCAGACATGATCAGCTCATAGGATTTTTTTGCCGAGACCATTCCTAGCTTTTTATCAAACATCTGGAGCAAAGAGTCCTCATGATTTCCCAATCTAATGCCACCATGTGAAAGGCCATTGACAAAAGAAGACCATTGATTGGCCCACACACCACCCAGGCAGAGATCAGTTGCCGAATACTAGTAATTTAGCCCAATTGTAGGCCCCTCCAAATTTTGTGCCCGGGACAGACTAGTAATCTTATAATCAAACAAATAATCACGAAGGTCCTCTGGCAAGAAGAAAGAAGAGCCCATACGAGCAATCGAATCAATACCGAGGTGAATATTTAAGCCATTACCCACCTTCCAGCCAAGCTGGCCAGTGATCCACGATAAAATTCTTATAAAACCATTCTAGAAGTAAAAGAAGTACCATTGATAAAGAATTTTCGGGCTCTGATCCATTCTAGCAAAGGAACATTTTTAATGTACTTAATGTACTTTGATTTTTTTTTAAGTGTCGAAAACTTGTCGTCGGTTAGCCGAAACTTACATAACCGTCGGTTAAGAGACACCTATGTAACCGTCGCTTAAATGTAAAGCGTCACTTAAGCGACAGAATATTTTCGACGGTAGCAAGATTTTTTGAGAAAAAAGCCTTCAGGACCGTCGCTTAAGAGACGAAAATTAACTAAAAGCGTCGGAAAAGAGACATCGATAACCGTCGGATAAGCGACGTATATTAAACTAAACGTCGGAAAAAAGACACATTGTACCGTCGGATAAGCGACAGTGAGCTAAATAAGGCGTCGGAAAAGCGACAGACAAAACCGTCACTTAAGCGACGCTTGTGGAAATTTTTTTTAAAAAAAATAAAATTTTCACGAAGAGAAGCAACAGTTGAAGTTCTGGTGTTCTATCCACTCCTTACACTTTCACGAATCAGAGCAGCACTGCATTCTAACAGTTTGAAAGAGCTGCACAGCATGATAACTACAGGGGGTTCGAACCGCCTTGCTTAAATTGAACTCTGCCTCTGGAAAGCTCAATATCGAACGGGTGTCCGTTACTCCATTCCTTTCCTTGTCAGCTCCCTATCTTGAAGCAGCATGATCAACAGTACGGGATGACTTTATGGATGCTACTAAATGAATTCATGAAACAAGGGCCTACTTCTTTATAGTTGGCTTCACAAGATGGACAAGTTCCTTCTACAGTCTGATTGACTTCCCGAGCCCGATCTTTCAGTTCCGGTGTCCCTTGTTCTGCTCCTCCTCTCCTTTTAAGTCGAGCTATTCCCCCCTTAAGGTCGAGCTATTACATTCTTCTTTCAGTTCTGGCTGTTACTGGCTTCATAAACTGGCTTGCCCTTCACGAGCTTACAGTTCTGGTTTGCAAGTAAGGGATGAGATGGTTGAGACTGCAAAAACATTGCTTGAAAAGAAGGAAAAGCTTGCTAAAGAAATAGAGGATACAAGGGTAGCACTGCAGGCAGAGGAACCAAATAATCAAAAACAAAATTCTGAAGGAAATCTTGAATCAGATGATCCCTTGGATGCATTCATGATAGGAGTGTCATCTCAAATAGTGAAAGACCGTGCTGTATGGCTTTAGCATAAATTGGATGGTCTTCTATCCGAAATGGAAAGGCTTGTCTACTTACTTAAAATTGCAGACCCGACTGGAGAGGCTTCTCTAAAACGAGAAACACAGTTGTGTTCATTGAAAACAGGGCAGTCTCTGACAGTTTCAGTTGGTAAACCTATCAGCAAAAGTGCTTCTTCAGACCAAAAGAAACCTAAGATATCACAAAAAAACTATGATGTTGGAAAAGTAAATTCTGAAGAAAAAATGTCTTTGTCAACAGCAGTGGATGATGTTAAGGTACTTGAACATGATAAGAATACTAATGTGGGTATTGTCAAGGATACTTCAGCTATAATGAAGCCACGATGGCTTGGGGCTGTGCACAATCCAGAAGACAAGGTGTAGAGTCAAGGGGACTTTATCCATCCAGAGAATGTATCAGATTCAAATGAGTTTGTTGCCTACAAAGATAGAAGAAAGGCACAGATTACAAGCAACAAAGAAGATAATGTCTCAGCATCTATTCTAGAATATGCAGAAGGCCTTGTGCTGAGGAAACCAAAAGAAACGGGTCAGAAATCTAATCCTAGAAAATAAAACAGAGAAGATGAAGAGATTCAATGTGGGTTGCCATCTACTACTGGAGTGGATGCAGAGACAACTGCAGCAGATGCTATTGCTTTATTGCTGAGGCACAAACGAGGCTTTACTGCTTCAGGTGAAGAGGACCATAGTGGAGAGCCAAAATTGCCAAGTAGCATCGTACATGAACCTCAGAAAAAGAAAAACAGAAAGCTTGGACCCGAAAAACCAGGTTTTTTAACACAGCGTGGCACAGATTATGATACATGGGTTCCTCCTCAAGGGTAAACAGGAGATGGACGCACTTCACTAAATGATAAATATGGATATTAATCGGTCCAAAATTCACATGGTTTCTGAGCTACAGATGATTCTTGTGTCTATATCAGTCCATTTCACTTCTGATAAGCGAAGGAAGCATCATTTCCACTGTCCAAAGCTAAATTGAGTACATATTTTTTTAAATGTTTCAGTCACTTTATGAATGTTAAATACAGCTACACCACCTTCGAGCTCTTTAGCTCATCCTTGACTGCAAAGACAAAGCTGAAGGGGCTCCTTGAAATTCTTGCTTGTGCTTCAGAGTATTCACAACTCCCGATACAGCCAGGTGAAGAAGAAACTATAAGAAAATTAATAAATCATCAAAGATTTTATGTTGATAAACCAAAATATACTGATCCCCATGTGAAGGAAAATGCATTGT
>LPNX010146625.1:0-14754 GCA_001517045.1 Pseudotsuga menziesii
ATATATATTGTTGATGTTTGATTTCATATATATATTGCTAGATTCCTTAGTCACTAGCATAGATTAGTAGATCATATTCTGGTTGCTTTGATCTGTTTTGTGTTGAACTCTTTTGTAGGTACATAGGTGAACTATCAAATCCTTGTATTACAGATATCTATAGCGTCTAGGGGGAGTTATCAACCTCTGTGATCTATTTTTTTTGGATATGAACCATTTAGACTAGTGGAACACCTTGCTATCCATAGGAGGTGAAATATTCTGATCAACAGAAAGTTACAATGAGAAGTAGTTGCGAAGGAAGGAATCATGATAGAAGGCATACTATGGTTGAAAATGACAACTCGAGTGATTGTGGGTAAGAATTTGGCTAAGAGTCACACATGATTTAAGGAATAAAGAATCTTTTTATTTTGGGTTGATAGTTCCTATTGACAATTGTAACTAGAATAGGAAAGACACCCTGTCGACTAATGGAGTGAAGGTGACTAATTATGACATATAATAGTCTGTAAAAGGGAGAACTAAAGCTATGTGTGGGTTACTTACCTAATTCTTGTTTATATGGTTATTCTCTAGGAAGGATAGACTTCTAGAGCAGTCAGTCGGTTGGTCACTTCCTACTTGGTTTGTGTCTATTTGTAGAGTTGAAGAGTTGTAGAGTAGAAGAGTGATTCAATCCAAGCTGTGTGCGGATTGGCAGTAGAGTGAAGGAGAGGAAACCTTAGAGAATAGAGACTAGAGAGCATGAGAGGAGAGAGAATTATGTATAGATGTAAGCAGAAGATCTAGAATATAGTCTGCAAGATGAGTGCATAGAAAAAAGGTGCCATATATTTCTCATGCTAGATGAAGGGTGCCTTTGTGGTTTTTTCCATATGGTTTTCCACATTAAATACTATTTCAATGTGTATTTGATGAATGTGTTTATGTTGTATGAATGTATGATGTAAATAGGTGTTTATGTATTTTCTCATGAATAGTTCTTGTGTGCATCTATCCTATTGTTGGTTAGTTGGAATTGCTAATAAGGAACTATTTTGACTATTGTAATCTCTGCCGACGAATTAGTAGAGTAATATATTGAATGTGCATAATAAGTGTAAGTAATCCACCCACGTGCTTTGATCGATTTAGTTGGTAAGGTGTCATGAGAGGAGAAATCCCCCACCCAACTATAGAAACATAATTCTAAAAGTTACCCATTGAATATATCTCGAGTGAGACTGCATTTGCATCGCAGGTGCTGCTGACTAGGATTCCCCTTTCGGGTCGATATCTTGGTATATTTTTTGTACAAAGAAGTATTGAACATGGGTTGTAGGGAGATACACCAACATAAATTAATCAATACCTTACCCATTCCAACAATTTTACATGGTTCATCATCCCCCATTAAAACATGTCCAAAATCACCTATAACATAATTATGAAAGAATTTCATATGGCTTGTAGCATGACATGAAGCCCATGAATCTATTACCTAGTAATCAATGGCATTATCTAATGTAAGAATACAAAAATATTGTAACACATCAGCTGCTACATTAGATTCCTGAGTAGTCTCCTACTACTTGTCTCCTTTCTGCTTTGGAGCTATGTAGTATTTCTTCAGATGTCATCTCTTACCATAGTTCCAGTGCTCTCTTTTGCCTATTCTGGACTTGGATCTATCCTTTCTAGAATTGTTTCAACTACCTAAGATATTTCCTCTCTCCCTTTATCTTCCTCTTCTCTCTATGGTCAATGCATTACCTAATGTCTCACATGTTATTTTTCTTCACATTTCCTCACTTAGAATAACACCAACAACATCATCAAATTTAAGAGTGTTTGAACCAAAGACAAAGTTACTTATAGTGATCACCAAGCCATTCCAAATTTATGGCAATGAGTACAATATTTTACGAGCCCTAACCTCATCATCAAAGTTAAATACTAAAGAAATTAGATAATTATTAACCATATTAAATTCATTTAAATGGTCAGAAACATATCCACCTTCTAACATTTTCATATTAAATAAATGCTTCATTAGAAATACCTTGTTGGAAACCAAGGGTTTTTCATAGAGCTTAGCTAATGTGCTCATTACACCCTCTATTGTATTTTCTTTTGAAATATTTAAATTCATCGACAAATCCAAGCACAACCATATTGTTCTTAGTGCCTTTTTGTCAAGAACCTCCCATTATTCATCCTTCATAGTTGTGGTATGTTTTGTTTTTTCCACCCAATGGTAGGAGCAAATTATTCTAGTACACATAATCCTCCATTTGCATCTTCTATAATTGGTTCTTTTGGCTATTAAATTTCTCGACCCTAGACTTGTCTTCTTCCTCCATTGCTCCCACTGGAAGTAGAAACCCTTCTTTCCTATGGGTTTGCCATCAAAATAGACATTTTGGCTCGGATACCAATTGTTAGAAAAATAGGCTCACAGAGCAATAAAAATAAACAATATGAAAATATTAAGCACATAAACACATTACAAGAGAGACACCAATATAACATAGTTCAGTTAAGATGGGATATGTATAGATAGAAATTGTGAATCCTTTTATTATTGTATCATGCAACAAAATGAAGGGATATAACCTATAGCAAACACGCTGCACTCCTCTTCACTCTTTCACAGTCCCTCTCACACAATCACAGAGATTGTTTTGCAATGCTACAATACAATACATAATCGTATTACAATTATTTCTATTGGCCCGGGAAAGGAGCATAAGAAATAAATTCACGCGTGTAGCCAAGGAAAATGTGTTGCGCACATGATAGAAGAAAAGGAAGAGCACAAAGGATGAAAAGGGCCCACGAAGGTAGAACAAAGAAGTGCACAGCAAGGGAAAGAAGAGCGTGAAAGCGCGGAAGAAGAAAATGGTCGGAAATCGATAGATACAGAATCCAAATCATGGCCGTATAAGATGATGTAAGCCTACAGCTACGCACGTATGAGAAGATAGTTGTAAGTCAGGCCGATAGTGCCTCATGTCAAGTCATGATCACCATAGCTGTAACTAGAGGGGTGGCTGATGGTGATGGCTAACAAACTGCTAGGATTCAATTGGCCCTGCATGGCATTGTAAATTAGTGTAAATAGGAAGGATGTAATGGTTAGAAGGTTGGTTGGTAGGGTCTATTTGTCTATAAGGTTTCCATTGTTTTGTTCAAGTTTAAACCGTAATTGTTATTCAGCAGTAATCCATGGAAGGGGATGCCGATTATGTTGTAATGTCATAGTGATCAATAGAGGATCAGAATTAGGAAGAGTATGGTAGCATTAGAGGGGTTGTTGAGCCATGAATTTGACTATAGGGGGAGTAGACCGCTAGGAGTATGAGTAGAGTAGAAGAGCTAACTAGAGATCATGAGAACTACAAGTCTAAACTTAAAGAAATATCTCAAGATCATTCTACATCTTGGAGACTGCAAGGTGATGTCACCTTTCTCGTGCCAGATGAAGAGCACCTTGGTGGTTTTTCCCAGATGGGTTTCCACATTATTTCTTATGTTCGAATGAATGCATAATGCAGTGAATGCACAAGGAAATTTAACTTCACACCTCCGTCTCCCACTACTTTCTGACAAAATCAGCCTTCATCTCCAAATTTCGCCACTCCCCGCTACCTTTATGTACCTCACATCTTATTGATTCCTGTCACACCAGTCCCAACCCCTTTAGTAAACCTGGTTATACCCCAAAGGATGGCCAACATATTTGATCCTATATGCATTCCTATAGTTCTACATGACCTCCCCCTGGGATACTTCACCAGAATGAGGAAATTCTATAGAGAAAGAGGGTACTCGACTGAAAAACATCTGGGATGGTTTTTGGACTGGGTTGACCTGCAAGAGGTAGACCATGATGATGTTAAGGTTAGACTATTTTCCTAGACCCTTGCTAGAGAAGTGAAGAAATGGTATATAATCCTCGTAGATGACTCTATTATGAGTTATAAATCCTTCAAGGATGCTTTTAAAGACAAATGGGTGGATCAAAAGAGCCCCAAGCAGTATCTCTTTGAGTATCATTCCATGAGGAGGAAGGAGAGCAATTATGTCCAAGAATTCTCAGACACGTTCATGAAAGTGTACAATTCTATCGCTGCTCAATTTAAACCTCCTCTAGGTTCCGCCAAGCTCTAGTACAAATAATCTTTCGATGGTGAATTCTCCTTATGGATAGGTGAAAGAAGGTAACCCTCCTTGGTGGCTATGATGAAAGACACCATAGAAGTGGAGGTGGACCTAGTCACTGCAAGAAATAAGAAAAGAGATGATGGGGAATGGAGAAGAGAGGAAGGGGAGCGAAAGGTTGACAAATATTTGGAAGGGCCCTCCACCTCGATCTTGCAAGAGGCCAGAATTGACACCATGTTGTGAACCATGGAAAGAATGATGGAAAGGATATCAGTAGATGAAAGACCCCCTCCCAGGGAAAACCAAGAACAAAAAATAGGAATCTAAATTCTAGAAGGCCTCAAATTGCCCAAAATAGGCAAAGGAGTCTTCCCAATCCACTAGTTAGACCTCCATTCCAAGAGAATTTCATGGACCAGGATGGGGAGAATCAAATTGAGGATTAAATCCGTCAGTTAGATACCGAGCCCCCTTCCACCTTCCTCACTGAGGAAGAACATGACAATGCTTTCCTAGAAACAAGAGAGACACTTCTAGGTGATACAAATGACTTTGGAAGAGGGGACCAGCTCGCTGTCTTGGATGCACAAAGACAAATTAGCCTGAGAAACAGAGATGTTCTAGATCCGAAAGGGAAGGAAAGAAGGGAAGAAAATTCTTGGAAATATGGCCAGGGAGAGGATTCTTTCAAATGGAGGCTGAAATTGTGAAGATTAAAATATATGTACCCCTCACTAAACTACTGAAGAATTCAGAATATCATTCCAAAATTGCCACAGTATTGTAACCTTCGGGGGAAATCTCCACCATATTGGATAGACTGAATTTGGAAGATGATAAGCTCACCATCCTGTTTGGAATGCATGTATATGAACCATGAAATGAATATGTCTCACCCTTGTATGTTATCCTAAACATACACAATGCAATCCTACACAATTCTATGCTCGATTTAGGATCCTCCCACAACCTGATGCCTAAAAGGATCATGGATCAACTAGGATTGGATGTGACTAGACCCTACAAGGATCTTTTCTCTTTTGATTATAATAAAGTCAAATGCCTGGTTCTCATTAAAGACTTGGTCATCTCTCTTGCTCAAATCCTTGCTAAAACCCTGGTCATGGACATGGTGGTGGCTGACATTCCCTCGAATTTTGGGATGTTGTTATCTATAATTTGGGTGGCCAAGCTCAAAGGTGCCCTCCAGATGGACATGTTGTATTCCACCATTCCTATTTTTGGGATACCGAGAATAATTTTTAGAGAGAAAAAATTGTCATATATGGTAATCAGTGACGAAAGTACACAAAACCACCCCATATACTCCCTGGAAACATATATGAGTTCTGCTATTTTCTTCACGGATGAAGATGAAGACAGTTCCCATTTCCATAATGCTTCCTTCATACCTTTTGAATAGGATTTAGGAGGGATATGGGACATGGATTTTGATGGGCCAGCCTGCAGAGGAGGAGTAGGGGAAGGGATATGGATGAGCCCCCCTAGAATCTACACTTTGAGGTATTCCTACAAGCTTGATTTTGACTGTACAAATAATGAATCAAAATATGAAGCGATGCTATTGGAAATCCTATATTTGAAGAAACTCAAGGTCATGAGGGTGGTGTTAAATGGATATTCCAAGATGGTAATAAAGCAAATGACCAGTGAATATCAGGTCAGGAATCATCGGATGATGAGCTACTAAAATGCCGCCCAGGACCTCATTGAAGGATTCAAGGAATGCAGCTTCAAATTGATTCCTAGAGTGCATAATTGCGTGGTGGATTCCCTGGCTACCTCAGCATCAACTTTGAATGTCCCCACGCATCCTATAGGGAAATATGAAATTGAAGTCAGGAACAAAACTTTTTTCCCTAATAGTGTGAAGACATGGCAAGTGTTCAAAGATGATAAACAAATCTACCAGTTCCTCACTCTTCCTAGGGAGCTTGAGGGAGCAACTGTCAACAAATAAAACAAATTTTAGGAGGAATTTTCCCCCACTCAAGATGCTTTTGTAAACCAAATGGTGGATCTATAGGAAGTGATTCAAGAAGAGGAGTCCGTTGCTGTTGATGAAACCAAAGAAGACGATGAGGAAAGGGTTCATGGGTCTGAAGTGTAGGAGCCTAAGGTTCATAATGGGTATGAGAATAACTTGTGTGACAAAGAAATTGTGTAGCTAAAGGGATATTCCATCCCAAGGGGTATGGTCTCTCTAGAGAATATCTTCGATCCAGATGATGTAGTGAGAGAGCACCAATTGGTCCCAAATTGTGAAGATATGGAGGAGGTGAATATTGGGATAGAAGAGTAGGCTAAGATCATAAAAATAGCAAGGACCCTCTCACCTGAATCCAAACAAAGGTATATCTCATTGATGAAAGAATATTCGGATGTGTTTTCCTAGAGTTACAGGGACCTCAAGGCTTGTGACACTAGCATGATCTAGCATACCATACCGGTTAAGAAGGATGAGATGTCATTCAAACAAAAGCTTAGAAGGATGAATCCCAAACTATTTCCCCCAGTGGAAAAGGAGATCAAGAAATTGTTCGAAGCTAAAATCATTGTAGCCCTCCGATTCTCGCATTGGGTGGTGAATCTGGTTCCTTTTAGAAAGGAGAATAGGGAAATAAGAATTTGTATTGACTTCAAAAACTTGGATAGATCATTACCCTCTTCCCAAAATGGACCATATCTTGCAGAGGGTAGTGGGTTCTTAGAGGATCTCCATGTTGGATGGTTTCTTGGGCTATAACCAGATTGTTGTTCATATAGATAACTAAGAGAAGATGAATTTCACCACTCCTTGGGGCACCTTCATGTACGATAAAATTATTTATAGCTTCATGAACACGGGCACAATGTTCCAGTGGACCATGTACATATCATTCGTCGGTGAAAAGGATAAAATCATAGTTATTTATCTGGAGGACATCACTATTTTCTCCAATTCTGATGATGAACATGTCTCCCACCTTTTGAGAATGTTCAAAAAGTATAGGAAATTTGGCATCTCCCTGAATCCTAAAAATTCATTATTTTCTATGATGGAAGGAAAGCTGCTTAGGAATATAATCTCTCAGGAAGGCATCAAGATAGATCCCAAGAGGGTCAAGGATATTAGCAAAATTGAGCTCCCTCAAAACAAGGTAGAGGTTCAATAGTTCCCAGGAAAGGTAAATTTCCTTAGATGATTTAATGTTTCATTTGCTGAAATAGTTAAATACATAACTAACATACTATGAAAAGACCAAGAGATCAGGTGGATTCCCGAAGCCAGGAAATCATTCGAGGGAATAAAGAAGGCCATATCTAAGGCACCTATCCTCGTAAGCCAATATTTCTCCAAATATTTGCTCATCTTCTCATTTTCCTCCGAGCACAAAGTAGCAGGAGTGCTACTAGAAATGAACCATGAAGGATATGAGCATCCCATCATCTTCTACAACAATACTTTGAGGGATGCCCCCTTGAAGTATAACATCCTAGACTTGAAATCATATGCTTTGGTGTAGGATCTAAAGTATTTTAGAGTATACATCCTACATTCCCATATTATATCCCATGTTCCCACCAGCGTTGTGAAAGACATCCTGACTCAACCAGATCCGGAGGGACGAAGGGGAAAATGGATTGCAATTTTGCTCGAGTACAATATAGAAATGAAATCCACAAAGTTGGTAAAAGGCTAGGGGTTGGACAAACTTATGTCCTAGTCCAACTGCAATTGTCTCATCCTACATATGATCGCTAGTTTTTCAGCTGAAGAGTAGGAGCCTTAAAGACCATCGGCTCCCCCGATAGGTGAGTAATTTCTATCATCACCATGGTACGATGATGTCATTTTTGTCCTACAACATTTGTAGGCTCTGGAGGGTATGGATAAAACCAAAGCCAGATTCCTCAAACAGACATCGACAAGGTTCTGCATCCTAAACGATAAGTTGTATTTGAAAGATCTCGTGGGAATTTTGTTTAATTGCATGGATGAACACGAGGCTAAGCAACTTATTGAGGAGTTCCATGTAGGGTAATGTACTGGAGGGAATCACTACTGGAAAACAATAGTAAACAAAATCATGAGGGAGAGATTCTATTGTCCTATGATATTCTTTGACACCCATAAAAAAGTAGCGGCCTTCCATAAATGTCATATTTTTGAAGAGAGGAGAAAGTTGGTATCATTTCCGTTAAATACTATCTAGGTCAAAGCCCCTTTCTAGCAATGGGGACTAGATTTTATTGGGGAGATCAATCCTCATTCTTCGGGGCTGCATAGATGGACCCTGACCACCATTGATTACTTCACAAAATGGATCAAGGCCATCCCCACAAAGCAAGCCACCTAAACAGTAATCATGCAATTTTTGGAGGAGCATATCTTGTCTAGGTTTGGTGTTCCCAGGAAAATAATTATTGATAATGCTCAAAATTTTAAGTCAAATAAAATGATCTCCTTCTATTTTAAATATCAAATAAAGCTGGGGCATTCCATCGCCTAGTACCCCCAAGGGAATGTAATGAAGGAATCCTCAAATAAGAGCCTCATGAGGATCATAAAGAAGCTGCTGCAAGAAAATAAGAAGGATTAGCACACTAAATTGATCCATGCCTTCTTGGTTGACAGAATTAGCATAAATAAATCTATAGGAACCTCACCATTCTAGCTAGTCTATGTTTCAGAAATAACTTGTCCTAACTCCCTAAGCTTACTAGTGATGATATTGTTGCAAGAAGAGGACACTGAAACTCACCCCACCTAGAAGAGGATGTATCAATTAGTTGAGCTACAACAACAAAGGAAGCAGATATTTGACACGAAACAACTTTTCGAAGACAATATGAAAGAAATTTTCGATAGAAAAACCAAGATCGACGATTTATAGATAGGTGATGTGGTGTTACAGTGGGATGCACCCAGCAAGGAGAAAGGAAAAAATGGAAAATTTGATCACCTATGGAAAGTCCTGTACAATATTTCCACCTTCAGGGGAAAGAATGCTTATGTTTTGGAAGAAATGGAAGGTGGATTGGTATCTGGAACTCCAGTTAACAAAAGGCTCCTCAAACATTACTTTTTGTCAAAAAATTCAGTCCCATTGTCATTGTATATACCATTTCCTTTTGTTTTAAGACATAATGCATGTGTGGATGGATCTCTGATAATATTTAAAGCTCGAGGTGAAGGCAGTACGATATTCAAGATACACCATCATTTAAGTTTGTTTTCCAGGTAAATTATAGGGAGCTACAGGAGAGCCGGGGTGACCCAATGGATAAGACATGTGGCCTATATGGTTCTTTTCTACCTCGTGGGGAGGATAACATCCCCGAGTTGGAGCCGTTGTTAGCACCTAGCTCGCAAAAGTGCTAATATTTTGAAGGGATTCAGCATATGGGATCAACCTCATCCCAAGCTGAAAGGACAACCAATGGATAGGAAAAATGAAAGAACAAGGCCTGAAAAAATGCAACTAGACCCCATAGACCCTGAAAATAAATGACCTAAGCATGTAGATAAGGCAGGTAGAAGGCGAGAAATTTTTTTCCAAAAGGGAAGGTGCATGGCCCATTTAAATATGAAGGGTTTTGAAATTCATGCCTTCCTTCAAAAGCTAACAGAGATGATCGACCAACGCTAGCGATCTACTATGGGAGCATGATTCTCAACAACAACATGCACGATGGTTAACTGGATGGAGTGTTACAAAGGGGTATTAGGGCCAACGTAAATGGATGACTGATATCTGATGCTGCACTTAATTCATGGTGCCAAAAGGTTTTTCTTAGAAAAAGTGCACGATGGTTAACGAAGGAGGCTCACATGACCCATTTTAGGGTCCGGCATCTCCTAGTAGCCAATATTTGATATGATCCAGATCAATTGTGTTGGGAAGATTCATCAGCGAAAGGTGGAGGGAGGATAACTCCGGTGATGAGCGCAAAATCACTTAAAGGGCCACAATAAGAAATGATAGATCTCCACACAGATGAGATCTATAGTTGGAAACAATGACGTGTGATGCAAGGTGGTTGAAGGAAAGAGATCTGCACATAGGAGACACTTAGTTGTAGTATGGGCATGATTCAGTAAAGTGGGTCACTCATTAAAAAATAAAACAGTTAAAAAGAGCTAGGCGTCACCATCAGAGCAAGCAAGCATGCGTCTCTCCTTCTACAATTTTGTTTTGGGGTCATCCTGGCTGCTGCACTGTGAGGTTGACTTCAAGAAAAGAATCATGGAAATAATTCCACCTCAAGAAATCATTGGGATTTGAAATGATGATCTGGGATTTGATTCCCAATTTTTTTAATAGAATTGGGCTCTGTTTTAGGGTTGGTCCCAGGAGCCATGAGATTATAATTAATACCTCAATTGATGAGGCAAGGGTTGGAATTTTCATTTAGAAATCATTTAGTTCTCAATTTATCTCTATAAATCTCTTGAAAGTATTAATGAGAAATATTCTCCTACGTTTTTGAGATTCATCACGATGGTTGAATTCATTCTGTCTTTCTTGTTCATCACTTTCATTTTTGTGTATTTCTACTAATGCGCTCTAGATTAGTATACAAGGAATTCACTCTCATCTAAGTGCTCCTCGTATCAAATGATGCATTTATTATTGTGTTCTGGTAAATGGTTTGAAATTATTCTCCTATGATCCACTGCAAATACCAGCCTTTGCTATTCATTCTACTAAAGGTGGTGCAAGAGATTCATCCATAGATAGGTGCCTCTTCCTTCATTGGGATTTTTATATCCTTCTTCCTTCAACACCCTTTCAAGATATTTGACTATCTATGATGTTTATTTTGCCTCAAATTATAAAGGAAATTCCCTTTCTCATTTTTGCTGTAATACCCTTCATTGATTCATGATTCGACTACATTTCCCAATGATTTTTCTATATGTCTTGTTCTGCCATTTTATAAAACTATCAACACCTTGTTACCTACAGAAATCTAGCCTTCTATGAGTTATCCAAAGTTTTATGCATATGTGTTTCTTTCCTCTGTGACAAGAGAGATCCATCTATGACCGTATTGGCTATAATACGGTCTAAAGTTGGTTCAAATGGTTACCCCTGTGACTTCTTGCAGCAGCCACTAGAAGATTGCAGGGTTCTAACACCTTCCATTAAAGATTTCGCGCTAGATGCATAGGAAAAATTACCAAAGGGTGGAATACTAAAAAATAATATCACAATGAAATTAAGGGGCCAAGATGATCTTTGGCAAGTGGGATTGAAGGGTCAACTATAGGCTAAGGAAAAATAGAACTCAAAGGAGAAACTCAAGGAATTGTTTCCTCATCTCCTTCAAATCTTAAACTTATGGGAACTAAAATCCACCTAAAATGGGGAGGGATTATCTGAAATGGATCTACATATGTACCATGTGAATTTAATGATTTTATATATTGGGGATATTATTTTTTTGGACATATTAGATATGGTGATTAATAAATTTTGATCATCAACTTTTCACACATTTTGGGGGCCTTAAATAATTTTTGGGGGCTTGGTGTTGAATAAGGGTCGCTATATACTTGCCTCTTCCAAGATGGGAATTGACGTTCTTCTCATTAATATATTTCCAATGAAGTGAAATAATGCATACAAATTCTTAAGAAAAATAGATATTACACAATGGTACACACACAATACACATAGATTTGTCATGGAATCCCTTAACAATAAAAGCCAACAAAACTTATACCTACACCTCTATCTTTCTCATCATGTTCCTTGACCATTCATAATACAATAAATAAGTATTATACAACATCCAAAAACCTAATACATTAACCCAAATCATNATACCTTAACAATAAAAGCCAACAAAACTTAGACCTACACCTCTATCTTTCTCATCGTGTTCCTTGACAATTCATAATACAATAAATAAGTATTATACAACATCCAAAAACCTAATACATTAACCCAAATCATATTACATGCTATAATACCTTAACCAGAATAAAATTACCTATTTTCATAAAGAAAAAAATAGCCCAAATTGGTTTTTGCACCTTCAGTTTGTAATGACAAGGGATGGTAGCCCCTTTATGTTTTTTAACTTTGTAGAGTAGGGAGGAGCTGTCAACATGCCCCCCTCCCTATAACACCCATTAATTTAGCACCACGTGCAACACCCAATGCATATGAGAATGCACTATAATGTTCTAATCGCATGTGCCACATGCAAAGAATATAACACATGCCCAACAAAAAAAGGGTCGATTATTTTCACTAGCCATTAACTATTACATAATATGAGCATGAGTATCGAGGAGATGTTGATAAACAAGAGAGACATAGGTATATTGTAGAGAACTATATAAGGACATAGTCTGTATGAGCTTTATAGTAAGCTTGGAAAGTTTTGTAATATACATAATATAAGAAGAGGACTTGCATGGTCTTTCAATGAATGTGTTTTTCCTGTATAATTTTTTAGGGTAAATGTTTGTGTTTCATTATGTGTGTATTTTCTATTTTATTCAATTTCATATGGCATAGTAGTTAAATAATTTGAATGGTGGTTTAATCTTTAAAAACACAAAATAGTATGTCACAATAGAGTATATGCTCATTTTCATTCTTGTAAGTTTAGATTCATTTTTGGAGCCAATCATTAGAATATCAAGCTATTTTATAGATCAGTGAACCTCCATTTCCCATAGGACCACCTATAACCAATGGTTCCACACACATACATGTAATGAATAAGAATTTGAGTCAATTTTATTCGATGAACACATTGTGGAAGATGATGTAGAATTGTAACAATCTAATAAAAAACTCCCCACCTTCTTAAAATACATGGAGGAAGTTGAGGCCTTAGGAAGTTGAGGCCTTGAGATACATTCTTAGGGTGCTTATGTGAAGGAGCGTTCAACAAAACCATTATATAATGATAATTTCTAGAAAATGATTGCCACATATATTTACAAAAAATTGATTCCAACATATTTCCTTCATTTTGGATAGTCATTAATCATTGGTTAATGATGGAATTTGTGATGGGGCTTTCTCCATGTATTTCCTTGCAAATTATTGATTTCCATCTTCATTTTTCCTATAGTTTTTTTTTTTGGTAACATGGGATTTAAATTGGGAATTATTGATTTCCTTTTTCATTTTCATGTTTTCCATAGTTATTATGATTATTTAAAAGAATTATTTTCCTCCTTTTCTTCTTATTTAGTCCCATGTTTTATTTACTACCACATTAACCCCAACCTTCCTCACAATATCATGAATTGAAAACCATTGATGATTAACATTATTAATACCCAAATTGAAGTGACACAAAAGAATGTGTGCCTGAACTTCCAAGATAGAAAGAACATAGGAAAAAAATACTACAATGTTGTGCTAATGCTCATAAATGTTCAAAAATGTGTACTTCATAGGTTTTCCAAAATATTAATAATTTATTGTAACTAGGTAATCATTATCGTGAATAACCTAGTAGTCTTCTCTAGTTTGAATGATAAAGAGATAGACCAAACTTCATTGATTAACAATAAATTTTATAGTTAGTAAGAAACGGGATGGTTGACAACCTACCTCTACATATGTGAAATTCATGAATTGCAAAAAGGGTGACAAGCCAATACAAATATATTTGAACTAGAATCACCTATACACTAGTTGGTCCCCATCCAACTAATTCTAGAGCACCAACAATGCGAATGAACTTATACTACTATCTTAGATAAAAATGAATTCACGGATCTTACTTTATAAACAATAGATATTTTGGGTATTAAACTATTTTCATAGGTCGATCTAATTTCTTGCAAAATATCATGCATCCTTAAGAACATAGGAATTCTATGATGAATTCATGCTCATANATAAACAATATATCTTTTGGGTATTAAACTATTTTCATAGGTCGATCAAATTTCTTGCAAAATATCATGCATCCTTAAGAACATAGGAATTCTATGATGAATTCATGCTCATAGGGATGTGGTGTGGATGTAGTTAAATACAACGTTATGCACATGGGAATTGGGCATGGAATTAATGGCAAATTTAGGCTAGGGTGATGACATTCACACATAGATAATTCTAATAAATAGTCCATGATTGCTAATGACAATAACAACCCAATTACCAATGACAATAAAAAACCACATTTACAAACGTAAGTAATAGAAATGTAGCTAATAATAATAGAAATGATGTATAATTATAATTACACCCATGACAAAATATGTGGACAAAATTAAACCAAAATTAACAAAATTACACTATTAACCATTTATCTTTATCATAGTTTATAGAGACAACACATTTTCCTGACCATAATTTTTATAAACATAGTAATTGCTTTTATATATTCTTATATTAGATGATAAACACCATTTATATATAAAGATTTCGCAATGTTTCTTTTTATACTAAAGAAACATAATTTAGCGAGATGTATTTTAACAAAATATAAAATTTCAATTTCAATAAATTGTAACAAAATATATAATGTATATTTTAATAAATAGAGATTCCATAATATTTCCATTTACACCGGGAAAAAGCATGTCAAATATTAATTTATATTTTTCAAAAATAAGGG
>LPNX010146690.1:0-28713 GCA_001517045.1 Pseudotsuga menziesii
GACAGCGAAGGAAAGAGGGGCAGATGGATAGCCAAAGTCATGGAATATGACATAGAAATTAAGCCAACAAAATTGGTAAAAGGACAAGGGTTGGCTGTTTTGAGGAGATATGTTGGAGCATGTGTAAATACCTCTGTATATCATGAAATCTTTGCAACTTCAACACAGGTTTTAGCTTTGAATAAATTTGATGTTGATTTGTTTTTGTACTGTATGAACTGTCTCTTTGATAAATTTTTTTGTGTACTTGGTCACTCACATTCCAATGCATGATTCTTGTTATAAGTTGACAGTTATCTTTCCTTTATATAAACAGTAATAGTTTCACTTCATATTTAGGATCATAAAACCTGGATGTTGGACTTTGTCATTTCTTTTATGTTATACAGAATTAATTTCATTTCCCTGTAGCTCTAATTCGTACCAACCATTGCTTGAACACTTTGATACCCTGATGAATACTTCTGTGTACCTATTTGTGCCATATACCTGTTATGTATATTGTAAATTGTATGTGATATTTTGCTCTCATACTTAAAGTTGTGTAAACTGTACAAACAAGTGACATTAGCTTAGTATCTGTAAATTGCTATTTGCCTATGTTTGATACCAGCCTCTATTTTTGATTTGATTTCATCTGATTGAACTTTTTCAATCAAAGATTTCCTTAAGCTTGGATCCTGTAGTCTAGGTCCAACTTTAGGGATAACAGGAGGATAAATGAGACCACTCCAAGGACTAGTGCCATTCCAATCAAGGGAAAATGCAGTCAAAGGATCACCAACTAAGAGGGCCTTGCTAAATAGGTCACCAAGAGAAGAGAACTGCGGCCATTAACTCCAATCTATTTGGTGGATTGAAGATGAACCTGGTTTACAAGGGAAGGGATCAAATGAAGTATTCATTTCCTTTCAAGCTTTACGTGGTGCACCCTAGAAAAAGGGTTTATGGCTTCACAATCCAAATTAGGGCAAAGATACAACACATAAATCTCATACAAATAAAATACAAGAAAGGATGAAGAAGAGATTAACATAAAACATCTTTCTCCAATGAGGTAGTACCACCCTTCCAATGGCCCAAGCAAAGCATAGAAATGACAATGTAAAACAACTAGCGATCTTACAACCATGAAGCTCCAAGCAATAGAAGTACGTTGCACATGAGAAAGAAGGGAACCCTCGAGACAAAATTTGCTCCCAAAATTTGCTCAAGAGAGAGAACTCCAAATATTTAATCATGAGAAATGAAGGAGAGAGCAAATCCCTATATAGCTTTAAGCTCCTCTTCCTTCTACAACAAAATAATCCTAAAACCCTAGATCTAGCTTAGGATGGAGTAAACAAATCAAAATACTCCAAGGAACCCTAACTATCTCTAATAACATCCATGAAATATGGTGGTCAAAGCAACCGGTAACATATCCAAAAAAATAAAGGCCCAAGAAGGAATGCATCCATCAAATGAGGGTGAATAATGACAAGAAGTCAAACCTAGCCTCCAAAGGCTCTCCTAAGGTAGCACTCCAACAATAAGGCCTTTAAAGGTGGAGCGATTCCTGAGTGGGCCTAATGGTTAAGAACGTGTGTTATCTCCTTAGAGGCCACAGGTTCAAAACCGACGGGGGGTAGGGTTGCTCATTGGCCCGTTGTGACAAGGCTCGAAGGGTAGGTGACCCCTGGGATAGAATCTCACCCCGGTGGGTTTCGTGACTTCTCGACCCTTGCTAAGTCACAAGTTACTGATATATATGGCTTGTGGACTGTTGGATATACTCTTGGGAGGTTGTTGTTCCCATGGTTAAAAAAAAAGGTGAAGAGTCTCCATGAAAGGGGTTCCAAAAGGCACATATGGAAAAAAATAGTACGACTCTTTAAACGATAGGTCTGGAATTTTGCACTTCCTTAAATTTATTGGATTTTCTATTACAACCGCTTTTTGAAAATCCTCTAGTCACTCTACATGTAATTGCATTGACATGTCACAATTTTAGGCACTCTGCCAAAAGATAACTTTTCTTGAATCCAGGATGACCATCGAAAAATGTCCCATAAGTAATGGCCGAGATGAGTGTGTAAACAACCCTCGAAAGGATGGATGCTCATCAAGGAAGACCAAAAAATGTGACATAGAAGAATCCATCCATCAAGTAAAGCCCTCCATGTGTAGTATTTCATTAAAGTAAAGAATGAATGCCCACATATCAAGTAACACAACCTCCATGCCAACTCATCAAGCCATGAACCAAGGAGACCATCAATAGAAGCACCACAATCAAGGAAAAAGTGTCCACAATATACAACCATCACCATGAAGGAGGGAACAACCCCCTCTACAATCCAAGAATGTGTCCCCATATGCCAAAGATGAAGAAAAAAAGAGGGCACTCATCCAAAGATGGTACCCAATAGTGTCATGAAGTCACCCACACAATAAAAGGCAAGAGTGCTAAACAAGAGAAAGATCTCCACATCATCAAACAAGTGCCACAAGGAAGGTGCTATATGGAAATCACCAACAAAGGGGCCTCGAGTGCAATCCATGTGTCATGAGCTAGAGCGCTCCACTAAGATAGGTTTTCAAAGGCATGGTAGCAATATCAGCCATACCCCATCACGAACATATCAATGCAATAATGAAGCAAAAATCTATCATGAAGGAACATAAGCCATCCAAAGCTCCATCAACTTGTAATCCCCGCTGAAAATGTGATAAAAATCGCGTGTGGACACCCATGCAAAATGGGGGATAACAAAGCTAATGTTTGAGATATCCAAGGCAAAGTTAAAATCAGTGGTGGAATCCTTCCAAAAGGACAAAAGCTCAGGATCATATGGATGGTCCAATGATTTTTACTTGGGTTTTTATGATTTCATGAAGGAGGAATTTCTAAAAGGGGTTGAAGAATCTAGATTGTTAGGACAGGTTCTTGGATCCATCAACTCTACCTTTGTAGCTCTACTTCCCAAAGGGGGATGATCCCAAATCTTTTCAGGAGTTTAGTTCCATCTCTTTGTAATGCCCTTTATAAAATCATTTTAAATTCACTGCCACAAGATTGAAGGGAGTCTTCTTTGACACTATTTTAGAAGAGCAGTTTGTTTTCTTAAGGAATAGACAGATTTATGATGCAATAGGGGTAGCCTAGGAAGCCTTCCTTAGGGTCAAGGCTAAGAAGATGCAAGCTATGGTAATTAAGCTAGATCTTTTTAAAAGATTATAATAGGGTAAGTTGGTTGTATATTAGGTTAATTTTCATCCACATAGCGTGTAGTGTTCCTTTTGTCATTTGGATAATGCACTGTCTCAATTTTGTTACTTTCCTTGATCAATCGATTGACCTCAAGTTTTCTTAAACCTTCTAGAGGTCTTTGATAGGGTTGTACATTTTCTCTCTTGGTCCTTACTCCTTATAGTACAACCCTTGCATAAATATGGGGAGCCTCTTGGCCTTGTCTCGTTTGCTTTTTGTAGATAATGTTTTCTAGTGTGGGAGTGGCACACTAAGAGAACCTTGACATTCAAGGAAATATTTGAATTGTATTAGAAAGCTACTAGGATGGAAATCAATGCACATAATTTTCTATTTCATTCAACAAGGTTCAATTAGGTCAAGAAGACATAATAGTAATAATTTTTTCGTTTCAAAGTATTGAGTTCAATAAAGGCTTCAATTACCTTTGTTTTATGCTTAAGCCCTATAATTACAACTTTCGTGATTGGATCTAATTATCCCAGAAGGTTGAAAAAAGGTTTACCACATGGTGCAATTTGTGGTTGTACACTGGTGGAAGGTTGACATTGGTTAAATTTGTTCATGAAGCTATCCCAATGTATTAGCATTCAACAATGTATATACCTATGGGTATGCTCGAAAAAAATAAGGAAAGCTTGTTTTCATTTCTTATGGGTAGGCAAAAAGGAAAAAGATGGAATGTCATTGGTTATATTGAAAATAATAGATAAGCCAAAGGCAACAGGTGGATGTGGTTTAAAAAATGTACATCACTTTGGGAAGGCCTTAGCTACTAAAATTCTTTGTAGGCTTATCAACACTAAGGGCCCTTTGACACATTGTTATCTCTAAAAAATACTTAGGTGGACGTGGTTTAAAAAATGTACATCACTTTGGGAAGGCCTTAGCTACTAAAAGTCTTTGAAGGCTTATCAACACTAGGGTTCTTTGCCACATTGTTATCTCTAAAAAATACTTAGACCCAATGTCTTTTGAAGAATGGACCAAGATGCCAATTAAATCAATTGCAAATGCTTTAGTCCAATTCTTTCCTTTTATAGCAAATTGGTTTGCTTGGAGAGTTGGTGATGGAAAAAGGTGAGATTGGGACTCCACCTATGGATGGGGTATGCTGGGCACTATCATCTTTCCCAAGATTTCTTTTTTAGTTTAAATGATCTTGGTATTATTGTTCTAGCTGATGCAACAAATCCTTTGAACACTAATATGTTGTAGGGGGATTGGAACAAGGTAGAGACTTTAGAATTGGAGGTCATTTTGCTTGCGTAGATTATGGATTTCGCTCAAAAGTTATTGTTGTCACATATATAGTAGCTAGGATACCATATTCTATTTTTCAGATACAATACATTTTTCAGCCAGATCTCTTACATATGAGATGCTGAGATGAGCAGTTTTGATGGATCATTATTTTGTTGGTGGACTATTATACTCTCCCATGTTAGGACCGAGTCTTAGGACACTCAGATTTGAGGACTGATGTAGCCATTTAGTCATTTGCAAAACAGTTGATGAAGCCTAGATTGGTTTTAGTGTTTTCTCATTGGACAGATGATGGTTCAGATAGATTGTTTACATGGTTATGACTCGACATTTATTATATTGTGTTATGGTTATCATTGCTCTTATACTCATTTTTGTGACATATACTAGCATTTAGTGTCATGATCTGGCGGTCATAAATATATGGACTTGGATGTATTTTGTATTATGTATTGATGTCCCTACTTAGACTTGGAAGTTTCTGATCTATACTCATTGGTTTTACCCTCCTTAGGGAGAATAGAGGTAGTCATTCCCACCATTGTTTTGGCTTGCTAGGGTTGGCTTCATCATTCACTGTTTCCACCCATCCATTACCTTCCAGTTTTGTTTTAACTCGATTTACTACTTGACTTGTGGCATGGAGGACCTTTCCCCGCTAGAGCCTTTGTTGGACAAACTTCCCTGTTCATACTATTTCTCAGCTCTAAGTTGGTGACAAAACTTGCCTTTAGTGAGTTGGATTGTATGCCTAAATCATTCTGGTTGGTTATCCTGATGTTTGGCACTGTGCAAAACTCCCCCTGGTCACTTGAGATGTTGTTGGCTAAAACTGAAAGCTCATGTACTACTTGTATTGGAAATATTTATATATGCGCCCATGGAAAATGAAAATTCTAAAATGTGTTTCTTAACATATGTGAGCAAAGGGCAAGAGCAATGAAATGCTAAAATACCCCTTGAAGGGTATAAGAAAAGGTCCCAAAAGCAATGGTTAAATATATGCTATATCCAAATATTGTTGACCTTATAAAATTCAATATGTCGTGGATGAAAGCTGCGATTAGCTGTGCTTTTCAGCACTGGTGAAGTCCCAAAGGGTCATATAGGCCAAAAAAGGCCATGGAAATAAAATTGATGGTCCTAATGAAACTGGATCAAACTTGATGTAGACATGATGCCTAAGTTGAATAAGTAGTCTCTGAACAACTCAACCATTTGTGAGGCACTGCCATTCCTTGTGTTGTTGTTTGTTCGACATGTGGTTATAGTGAGTTTTTCCTTCCATATCCAAAGTGTCATGATGTTAAGTAGGTAGTCATCCTTTGCCCTAGCCTTGTCAATTTCAGTCTTCACACTTCACTAGCAAATTGACTACAACTATGCAGTGAGTATAGTCCTGAAAGTCTGATCTGAGTAATAATAAATAAAACCCTATATGTGTATTTGGTTGATGTACCGTCAGTGAGATGACTGCTACTTGTTGTGGTTGTTGCTTAAATGATTTGTAGAGCATGTCTTAGCCTTATAACACTTGCAGCAGATGGATGATAGTCTGAGTTATATTATTGGTATCTGGTCATTTACAAATGATTATATTGTCTATTGGATATGGTTGATGATCAGGTAGAGACCTGGAGAGGGTATGAGTATACACCCTAGATGGATTTGGACTCTTTGAGTTTAATGAGATAGTTTATTTTCAGTTCCAGGCACTTGCAGAGATGGTCAGGCCCATTTTACTCTTTTAATGCAGTTTTGCTTCACAGGATGATGTGTCTGAGCAGGGTGATGCTTTTATTGGATCTCCTAGGGCACTGTATGGGGCATAGGGGATGCAGCCACTTGATTGTACCATAGTACCCCCATCCCAGAGAGCTTGGTGGGCTCAGTTGGACAATGCAGGCACCCTAGAAGGCTGTTTTGGCAGGTTCACGTTTCCCAAGGCAGATTAAAAAATGATTAAATGGCTATTGAAGAAATCGATTTGGGCTAATGAGGCAAGGAAATGACATAGGATGAGTCATGATGATGAGAGTGATGTCCTCCACACCTTCTCTTGCAGTTGCAACACCTGATTGGGCCCACACCTATTTTTCGGACATTTTTATATTATTTTCTGGAGCTTTTGGGAGGCTCCCGATTTCCTCAAGGAGGCACAAAGTCAAGAAATTTAAATATTATATTATTTCATTGTGCCATGGGGTACCCAGAGAGAGTTAGTTAACACTCCATGGACCTACCATGTGCTTCATTTATTTCTTGTTGAGTGGGGTACCCTCTTTATGGGTGATCTAGTCCACTTTGGTACTTTATGGTTATATTGATCCATGTATTGTATGTTGAGCTCATCTCAACCGTTGATTAGAACATTTATATCTTTTAATCTTAGCCACTCGTTTTGAAAGTGGTTAGGATTTTGGTTCTCTCATTTCTATTTAAAGGAGAGAGCTTCTCATTTGTAAAGGGTCTTTGGCTCTTGGATCTAGATAATAGAAAAACTTTTCTTGTGGATATTTTTTGGATCTCCTTTGCATTTGGTGTTCTTAGATGGTGATTGAAAAGTCTTTTGCTTCCTAGCATTCGGGAAATTGTTGCAAAATCTATATATTTTTGGGAATCTTTGTCTTGTCTATAGGAGGGCGACTTCAGCTTGGGCGTTTTTGCAGGGGGACCTCAACTCACTTGGATTGTCTTCGTTTTTTATCAGGGGGTTTTTTTTAGTGTCATTGCGATCTATGATTTTCTCTCGCTATTTTTCTGTAGCATTTAGTTTTTTTCTCATGTGGCAACAAATCTGATATGGTTGACGTTTGTTGTGCAGGAGAGAGGGCGCATTGATTCCTTGGGGCAAAACGTTGGACATAGAAATTGCTCAAAGCTTCTCAAATTGATCGAGATAGCAGAGATCATCATCATCAAGGCATCTACAAGGTTTTCCAGGTAAGATCTACAGGTTGGTTCTTTTCTTCCATGATCTCAATCCATTGTACCTGCTTTTCTTCAATTTATTGAAAACTCCAAAATATTAAAAAAATCCAAAAGTACTTAATCGGGGAACTGTTCGATCTTTGGACAAACCACTGCTGGGTTTTGTAGATCGGGCATCCCTCTCACCAATTCATCCTCAACGCTGTCCAAAAGGTTGCTAGTTTGCCCTAGATCTGAAAAACTGACCGTTAGAACCCCAACGCCACCATTGAAGTTTTGACTTTTTTTTCTTCTGGAAAATAACCACTTGGGTTCGTAGATCGATTCCTCCTCACTCCAAAACACCTCCAACGCTGAGTTAGTTGCTGCCAGGTGGCCCTAGATTTGAAAACTGACTTTTAGCACCCTAACACTCCTAGTCATTTTCTGACTTTTCCGGATCTGATTTTTCTGCATTTTTCCAACTTGGGTTTGTAGATCAGGTCGTCCACATCCCATTTCTCCTCCAACGCTGAGCTGATGCCTCCCAGATTGTCCTAGATCTGAGGATCTGTCCCTCCAAACCCTAGCGCTAGCCCTCCTTCTGCTGGTTTCCCCTGCAAACTGAGTTTTCCAGGCCAAACACTTTTCTGGGTCCATAGATCAGGGCATATCCCAAATGGGTTCATTCTAACGCTGTGCAGATATTGACTCCATTGCCCAAGTCCCAACAGACACTGATCTCCAAGCCTAGCGTTACCCCTCTTTTGACTTCTTTTCCCTGAAAGTTGACTTTTCTTTGATGACTTAGGTACTTTAACATTGTCACATCTTTCATTGACTTTATCCCGTGGGTACTAGATAGTCCCAGCTTTGTCCTTACTCACCCTGCATTGTTTACGTTTTCCAAGGCAGTGGTTATCTTCATCAGTTGCTAGTACCTCAACCCCAGATCTGTTATCAACCCCAGAAGTTACCTTGGTTCCACTTTGGATCGGACTTAACACTTCCAAAACCCTAATCCAAAGCCTTGGCACACCTGGTAACATCTCCCATAGATCTAGGGTCTTCAATTACCTTACACCTTACGTACTTCAAGCCTAATTGATTTGATCTGGTGTCTAGGTCCGATCTCTCCTGTCGGATTTAGATAACATAAAGCGAAGACTGCCTTGATTGGCGTGACAACCATCCATTTGGGAGTCTAGTTAGTCTTGGTTTCACTTCCTTAGTTGCTTGCCTCTACCATCCATCCTGGATTCACCATACATAGGCAGCTACAAGGTTGGTGATAACAGTTATCACAGGCTTATATCCAAGTAAGATTGGAAGATGACTCTTTCTTATTCCAAAAATTTAACTAATGGTATTTATTGCAAGTTTAGTTTACAAGGTAATGTTTGAGGATGGTAATGATGAAGTGGTTTAATGGTGCGGTAAAATTTGGATAGCTTTGTCAACTTTGAAATCCATAATCTCTATGTGGTTGTCACTAGCAAGGAAAACCTTGATTTAGGATGTTCTTTAGAGAAGGGCAAGACAGGGGCTTGGTGTATGCAATTTAGGAAAAAAGATGGGGAAGATATTATCATTTGATGTTTCATTTTGACTTTACAAAAGAGGTATGGGATTCTGTCCTCGTGTTTATTGATGGTAAGGGTAGGTGGAATGAGGGCTCATTGTTGGAATGCATGAACAAATGGTTTGATGAGCAAGTTCTCAAACAATTTAGAGCCATTAACGTTGCAAGCATTTTTGAAGGTAAGGAGATTCCTACATTTCAAGTGCAATATCAAATAATGATTCTATTTGAAGGTATAAAAGTTGCTCCAAAGCTGAAAAGACCAAGACAGGTAGGTGTATTGGAGGTAGACAAGTTTCAATCACAGTACATTTTTGATGGTGTATGTGAAGGCAGCCCTAGATTATATAGTGTTCGAGTGTTCTTCCTCAACAATTCTAGCTGAAAGGAAAGCTTTGAGAATTCTCTTGAAATTAGTTCTGGAATGAGGTATTACTAGCATTCAGGTGATGGGGGAACTTAAAAGTTGGTCACTAATTGGGATATTGGATCCATTGGAATGCATAATCTCATTCTAAGGCCGTTGTTTGAATAAAGCTTCCATTGAACTGCATTAATTGTCAATATTTACAAGCTTTAATATAAAAAGAGATGGGTTATACTTATCAATGCTTCCTCTACAGGCAAAAGAGGGAACTATGTCGGGTTTGGCAAAAGGCAAAACAACACGTCACGATCTAAGTTACAAGCAAAAAAGAGGGTTGGCTTAGGCCAAGAGACCCTAATACAATACCATAACCATAAAAACAAAAGGGCTTATGCCCGAACAGGAAACCATTAAAATGCGACCATGTTGATTAGTGGAGGAGGTTGGTCATGGTCGTTTAGGGGCTTGCCCCAACCAATGGCTAGAGGATCAACCTCCAGAGGCTCAATGGGATTCCACTCATCAATGTGTGGCTTTAGGGGCCTGGGTCCCTTTGAAATCGCAAGTGCCAGGGTGGTAAGCTGCTTGTCCATGCATGGTGGCCTAAGAGTCCCAATGTGGAAACTCTCCTGCCTTTCTTAGACATGCTTACTTGCATTGTGTTGAGGTTGGTTGTGAATAGAGTTAGTTGAACGACCAAATTCAGAACTCATTGAGCTAGGTCGAGAGAGATTATTGTAGATTGGCAAAAGAAAGACACCTAGGGGTACATGTTACTATGTTAGGTGGGTCAAGAGGTACTTGACTCATGGTGTAAGGGCTTCGTGCTAATAATCTAAAGTTGTTGGAGGTGTTCCATTTAAAGGTGAACCTTCCTATACTGTACCTTTATTTGTAGGAACAAGTTGGCACAAATTATAGCAACACCATACCAAGAAAACTAATGAAATGACATATCACCAGTAAGCAAAAGGTGATTGCATTGTTCCAAATCCAAAAAGCACTTCAACTCTGAGAAACATCCAAGCGGCTTGAAACTCCACGACATAATTAAAGTGGTCGCCTAATAAGCAACATGCCAAGAGAGGGAGGTCAACAACAATTGTTGACATATAGACTTGGCTCAAGGCCATATTGCCTCAACATATGCATAGAACCAAAAACGATGGTTCAAAGTTTCAACTCGACCACATTGTGGCTAGCGAGGATTACAAGTCCCTAGGCAAGTCAATCTTTTGTTGATGAGAATACCTCTAATTATCAGGCTCCATGTAAGGAATGCTTGTTTGGACTTTAGGATAGGATTCCACTTCAAAGATGTAATAACCAAGTTTTTATTGTGACTTTAAACACCGGATCTTGTTTAATTAGCTAGCAACGCATAACTTGGAACATAATTACTGATACCCTATGGTCGACTTATATCTCATAAAGGTAGTGGCCTTGCCCCATTTCTAATCATGCCATTAGGCATGAGGGGTTGGAGGTCGAGCTTAAGCTGCATGTGGTTCAGAATGATCTCTCGAATGTGGGCCTCAATAATTCAGTCAACATTGATCAATTTGAATTGTTGCTTTAACTTAGGCCACGAGATCCGACCTTGGAAGAGTTGTCAAATAGGTCATTAGGAAATTGAATGGCCCTTTTAAATAACTTTTTGGGAAGAGTTGGCCAAAGGTTTCCCATTGAAGAACACTTGTGGTGACCACCATAGAGTATGGTTGTTGAAAGAAAGCCCAACCTCAAGGAAGGGGTCTTTCCATAGTAAGAAGGGCTAAACAACCTCCTAAGCCTTCCAAATACTTTGAAACACGGAAGTGCCAATAATCTTGACCTTAGAGGGGGATAGAAGAATCGTTCGGAAGGATAGTGCTTACTAAGACCTTTTTTGCCAAGCAACCACCCTTGTTGAAGATAATGCTTGAGTAAAATTTTCCAAGCCTCTTGGCCCTCCATTGCTGATTCACCCACTTGGGGCAAAAATCACGAGCTTGTGTTTTGGTTTTGATAATTCTCATGCCCCCATCTCCCTTGGTTTTAGTTGGCTTTGTGAAAGCCAGGTCACTTGTTTGGTTTAGCTTAGGGAAAATTGCTGAGAGCTCTCTAACTGGTCATAGGTAGCTTTGAAGGGCACTTGACAAAAAGAGTAGTAGACATGCGTGGCCGTTAACACCTTAATGTAAATATGAATTTTAGTGGCCATCACGAGTAGTTTAGCGACCCATTTGTCCATTTTTTTCAACCCTTTGCATCACCACCTCCCCAAGCTCTCCCGCGAGAGGCTTGAAAGGCAAAAGGGATGCCAAGAAACTTACAAATTTGGCTTAATTGGAGCCAGGTCCAGTTTAAGGAATTAAGGAAACCCAACCTAGGCCACTTACTCTGTTAGTAGCAATGAGTTTTTGGCCCATTGAATGATGGAGCTGGAGGTAACACAAAACATATCAAGGTAGTCCATATTATTTTTCTAGGACTATTTGTCCTCATCAATGGTTAAGAAAGAGTCATCCACGAAATGGCCATTGACAAGCTAGCTTCCTTTCGGCCCAGAAAGGGGAAATCCCTTAATGTGGCCCATACAACACTCAAGAGTTGAACAATGAAACAAAGCTTCAACTACCATAATATAGAGTGTTAGAGCTAATGAACATCCTTGTTGAATGGATTGAAACCACCCACTCATTAGATTTGCACCTATTGGTAGATAGGCCGAGGCATTGGCAAAGAAGGTTTCTACATAGTTGGTGAATACTAGACCAAACTCCAAGGCCTTTAACATGGTCAAAATGAAGGGCCACTCAACTTGGTCATGGGCATTTTCAAATTCAATTTTGATGAACAAAGCCTGAAGGCTAGAAGAACAAGCACATTTCATGCCCTCCCAGACCACAATATCATTATCAAGAATATATAACCCTGAGATGAAGGAAATTTGCTCAAGGCAGATTATCTAGGTAGAATATGCTTCAATTGTAGCTCGAGGGCTTTGGCCAAGATTTTTTAGGAGGTGTTGAGCAATGTAATAGGTTGCTAATTAGTGATGATATCAAGGTCCCAAGACTTTAGGATAAACTAGATAAGCCCTTGGTTAATTCTAACCTAAGGAGCGCTAACGTAGGGCTTCCTTATGAGATAAGATAATTGTATTAATGACCAACAAATGACCCCAAATAGGTAAATGGGATTGCTAAGTAAAAAAGTATTAAGACAACGCCGGAGAAACTAGAGGCTATTAGGGACAATGAAATCCTAGATAACCTTGTAAAATTTGCATGGAAAACCATCAAGTCCAGCGTCATAGACGCAAGGGTCTTTCCTAGATTTTTCTTTCCATCCCTTGTTGTGTGACACTACCTTAACTCGACTAGAAGGGTGTGACCAACTTGTGCCCACTACAATTAAATTATGCCTCTTAGTGTCTTGTCCATAATTACGTCCTAAGCTACAATTTGTTAGATCTGTAGCCAAGTTCAACAACCATGTTCTTCTAACAACTAGGCACACATCCAACAACCATGTTCTTCTAACAAGTAGGCACACATCCAACCATGGCCTTAAAGATTCCCAACAATACTTGAACACTTAGCCAACATTCACCAGTACTTAGCCAAACAAAACATTACAAGGAACACTAACATTCATCCAAGTAAAGAGACCACAACACAAAAGTCTAGGTGGCCCAGGATAGATGCCTTCACTTATTATTATGAAGAATGTTACAAGAATACAATAAGTTCGATGAGGTTTCCTACGACCCTTTTACAGATATACAAATGTTCCAAGGCACAACCACCTATTACCACAACACTTGCATAATATAACCCATGAAGCACCTATGGATTTGTCTCTTGCAGATCCCCTCTCTTCAATATATCACACAACTAGCTTCTAGGCTGTTCACTATGCTATACCTATACTTAGCACCTTAGAACTCCTTAGTCACTAACTCCTGCTTGATGCCTCTTGAATGAGCAATTTTTGAACAGTGGTCACGTGCTCTTTTTAAAACCGGGAGGTGCTTTGCTATGTCCAACCAAGTCGTGCACTTCCAAGGAAGGCATTGCGGTCTTGTATGAAGACAACTCTTGAATGGTTCACCACTCCTCCAATGTCAGACATGCGTTGTCTAGCCTTGCTTCCTATTTTCAGAACTTGTTGTGCCTTGTTGAGCCAATCAGGTAGGGGTGCCTATTGTCATTCGCGGGCAACGACTTTATATTCTTCCCCACTAAAATTGTTGCTGTCCTAACAACACCCAACCGCGCTTGTTTAAGTGCTTTGAGCTTTTGCTTCTCAAACTCTCGGACCTTGTCTTCATACTACCATAGTGCCTCCTTCTCCTAGCTGTTCGTGGTGTGTTCTTCTTCAACAAGTTGCTTAGTGGTGCTAAAATCTTAGAGAAACCTTCAACAAACCTGTTGTAATAGTTAGCAAAACCAAGGAAAATCGTATGGATTGTTCTTGCTTCCTCCCATCTTTCCCAAGCAAATGCATCCTTGTCCAATCCAATGGCCCAAGAATGGAATTTTGGTTTGTCCAAAGACATACTTAGACTTTAATTATAATTGATTCTGCCTTAGCGCCTCAAATACTTTTTCCAAATGTCTCTTATGGTCTTCCATGTTCTCATTGAACACCACAATGTCATCCAAATAGAAAACCATTTACTTGTCTAGGAATGGTATGAATACATTGTTCAATAAAGTGCAAAAGGTAGTTGAGGCATCGTGCAACCAAAAAGGTATAACAAGAAACTCAAAACTGCCATTCCTTGTTACACAGGTTGATTTCTTGCTTTGTCTCCTTCCATAATCCTCACTTGCTAGTGTCCCTGACTGGAGTCCAGCTTTAAGAAAACCTTCGACTTTGCAGACTTGTCAAAGCAATCCATTTCCAAAGCTAAGGAATGTTGGTTCTTTATGGTTTGCTTGTTCAATGTGTTACACCTCAGAGCATTTGAAGCATTCCTTCCAGACGCACTAGTGTGAAGGGTTTATTTTTTCTTTATAAAGGTTAAGTTTTGGGGCTATATTGTGTGAGTTTTGATTTTGCGGCTAAATACCCTTGATTAGGTCATGTCAGGTCCCCTTGTTTTCCACCTTAAGGAGGTATTGGCCTTGTGGCTTTGCTGTCTACCCTTTGGGTTAGTGTCCGGTGCCCTTGAGGCAAATCATGGGGACACATGGCCACACTCATATTTTGCTTTGTAGAGGTGATTGCATGTGTAAGGGTTGTCATAACTGTTTTAGAACACCTCATTTTGCCTGCTTGGACCTATTGTCTTAATGCAAAACATCATTCCTTACAGAAGAAGCCTACATTGTTAATAAAGGAGGGTGTAGAGGGAAAAACATTTGTTGGGGTTAGTTGGGGCATGACGTCCTCCTTTTGGCTGACCTTGCACTTGGTGGAGCCTAATTGTACATTTTTATTGTTATTTTGTCATTATGTGGTTTAGTCCCCAAGTTTGTGGGTGCACTAACCTAAAATTTTATAGTTGTCATTAACTTGTAGGCTTGAATTTGTAAAAGGTTGTGTTGTCTCATATAAATAAGATAACTTCACCTTATTTGTAAAACATGGACAAGGGTTAAAACATGATATATTTTCTTTTTCTCTTGGTTTATTGGAGCATTTGAAGCTATGCGCACCTCTTTCTTAGTTGTCCTTTTTGCTTGAAGGATGAATTGATGATGTTCGGGTTTGATTTTGCACATGCTAAGTTGATGCTAAGACTAGTTGTAATAATTCATGCTCAAGGGTGACCTAAGGTGCATTTCCTTGCTCATTCTTGATTAATGTTGGTAAGATGAGCTCTTAACCCTAGTTTAATGTTTCTCTTGAAGTGCTTTGGATTGAGTTAGGGTTTGTTTGCTAGCATTTTATCAACTTGCTTGAGGAGACCATCCTTCCAAGGAGCTCTTTGTTGTTTTATTGGGCCTTCGATTTCTCTATTTGCCCTATTTAGTGTTTTGCTACTTAACTTTTGAGGTTGCTAGCTTATACCTAGTTGCAAGTATTGAATACCATCTTAAGAGGAGGGACGTTAGCCTCGATTTGTCATAGCTCTAGGGCTAGAGACAAAAATCTCATAACCTATCCTTCAACTCTTTCTCTTTTTTAAAATTTTTTTACATTTTTTCATTTTATGTAAAAACTACAAAAAATATAATTTTGCCATAAAAACCCTAGTTTCTAGTTGCAAGTATTGAATACCATCTTAAGAGGAGGGACGTTAGCCTCGATTTGTCATAGCTCTAGGGCTAGAGACAAAAATCTCATAACCTATCCTTCAACTCTTTCTCTTTTTTAAAAACTTTTTACATTTTTTTCATTTTATGTAAAAACTACAAAAAATATAATTTTGTCGTAAAAACCCTAGTTTCTTCTAAAAATTAAAAAGGTGAAGTTCTTGCCGTGAATTTGTTTTTCTGGTTGACCTAACATTTTGCCCTAGGATTTTATCCACAAACCCTAAAGGGAATCCTATTTTGAGGAAGTGCATTATGATACATGAAACCCTTGTAATTGGTGAATTAGAGGGTGTTTGGTATTTTTGGCTTGACCTACAATTGCGCCCTAGTTCAATAGTCCCCGTTTCCTTGAGGGCACACTTTTTGGAGTGACTGCCTTGGGAAGTGTGACATTGTCTTGGGAAGTGTGAAATTGTCTTGAAAGGCATGATATTATTTGGGATTTGTGATAAGGTGAATAGTTTCATTTATATATGATTATTGTGGCTTGCTCTGACACTTTTTTGACTCCGATAAGGCACTGATCATAGTTATTAAGGTTTCGTGAAAGGTATTTGTGGCTTGTTGGTGGTTGCATATCTTTCATTTATTAGGGTCTCCCCCTGGGTTTCAGAGTTACTCGAAGTGTTGAGAGGTTAGACTGTGGTGACATTGGGTTTAAGTCTCTCTCGAGCTTACCGTTACTAGCACTAGGTATACATAGCCTTGATTTGCAAAGGTGTGTTAGTTTGAGTGGTAACACAATGCATGGTAGTGGAAGCACATCATCAAGTCTAGTGTGCCCTTGTTTTGGAAGAGGACCGATGCGACATATGGGGACCTTGAAGGCCCAATGAAGGCAACATCAATGAGCTCACTCAACTCTGTCTTCAATTCTCCCAATTTTGTTTCAGAAAGTTAGTAGGTAGGCCTAGTAGGAAGTTGTGACCCTGATTCAAGCTCAATACGATGGTCAATGGTGCACCTAGGCAAGAGCATTTTTAGCAAAGACTCAAGCATTTGGATTGCAATCTTGTCCAACACATTGGCAAGTGTAAGCGAAACAAGCATCACCACGCCACCCTCATCCACTCCTCCAATCAATGCTGCAACATAAAATTGAGCCTTTGGGCGTTGAACCACCCTTTTGGAAGAAGACCGATGCGCCATATGGGGACCTTGAAGGCCTAATGGAGGCAACATCAATGAACTCACTCAACTCTCCCTCCAATTATTCCAATTTTGATTCAGAAAGTCAATAGGTAGGCTTAGCTGGAGGTTATAACCTCGATACAAGCTCAATACGATGGTCAATGGTGCACCTAGGCAAGAGCACTTTTAGTAAAGACTCAAGCATTTGGCCCGCAATCTTGTCCAACACATTGGTAAGTGTTGGCGAAACAAGCATCACCATGGCATCCTCATCCACTTCTCCAATCAATGCTACAACATAAAATTGAGACTAGGCGTCGAACCACCCTTTTCATGCTCAGCGTGGATACCAACTGCCCCTTTCTATTCGGCTTCCTTGATGTTGTGTGCACAACACAAGTTTTTCGTCCACCAAGTATCACCAACTTATTTGCAAATGATATGAGAATTGACTTGAGTTCTCCTTAGGGAAGTCCTTCCCAAGAGTGACTTCAAAATCATCCAACTGCACCCACTGTGAACTCCACATCGCCATTCCACTTGTCCAATTGAATATGAACTTCAAATGCAACCCCAACTGCTACTTTAGTCTTAGAATTGGTTGGCTTGACTAAAGCACCGCATGGTCCAACTCTAAGTCTGAGTTTACTTGCCAATGCCTTCAAAAAATTGTGGGAGGCATGGGAATGTAAATTTTCCTTTAAAATTCAAACTAGGAATAAACAATATATTTAATTGTTTACTGATAGACCACACATGAATTTCTTTTACTAGTATTGCAGTGGAAAGTAAATACTGAGAAACATCCAAAACATCACATAAATATAGACACAATGTTTTGGGTATGGAAACCCCCAGATAAAACCCAAGATGGGAAAACTGGTGCAGCAGTCAGATATGAAATTTATATTAAGAAAATATGGAACAGTTACAATCCAGCAGTTAATCCACCCAATCTGGCAAATCGTTCCTCTGCAGATTCACTGGACAACCCCAAGAACTCTGTACGATCCCCGCGTTAGCAGTACGACCCAACTGTACGGATCCATACGGGTATGACGTCAGCAGTACGAAATCCGCATGGAAGTTGTACAACAATTGTACGATCCTCCTCTGCTGTGTACAGTCCTCCCTCTGTGTGATCTGTACGGTCCAATGCTTTGCCTAGTACCTTGGCGAATCTCCTAGATGAGTGTTCCTCTCTCTTCTCAGCAAACTTCTCCTTCTGACTTTTCTTTGTCTGTATTTCTCCTGTGTGTGTGTCCTCTCCACCAAATCTCCTTTTAACTCAATGGCTAAGCGAAAGCCCCAACCTCTCTATGGATCAATGGATGTGATCCTCCGGTGAGATCAATGGTCAAGATTAGATTAGCCATTACTTAAGTTATTTCACTTTTCATTAAGTGATTCCATTAAGTCAAAATCAAATTAGAATAATTAATGTATTTTCCTAAGTCCAGACTTAGGAAAATCACATTAAATATATTTGGCTTCTTGTTTAATGTCTTCCTAGCATGCAAGGACACATGCAATGCTAGAAGACCTTCCTTGTTGCCACTTTATAACAGGGAAGCCACTAATACATAAACCATTCTTCCATTCACAATCAAATCTACGTAACAAAGTTGATTTAGGTTATGTCCTTAGTTGCCTGCCAGGGTGCGTACCCTCTATAGAGGCTCCTCCAGGGGGGGCTGCTCCCTTTCCTCTGCCATAGAAACTATTTGTGCAATTGAATTGCAACGTGAACAAAGCAAAGATTTACCTTTGCTTGAAGTAGTTTGCCAAAGGATAACATACAACGCCATCTTGAAAAGGTTTTATCTTCTTGTGTGGGAACGTTCAAGCTCAACTCCTCTTGAACCCAAAACTGTTCGAAGTGCATCCTCCATGACTGCTGTGTGTAACTTCACTATGTTGAAATGCACTCTAAGGCGCAATGGTACATTCGACCTGGCTGCTCCAAAACTGGTTGTGACCTTTAGTAACAATTAAGTGCTATGTTCCTCCACCTTCATTCGGCCTCTAATGTTTGCTAGGGATGTCCTATATGAGTATTGGAAGAAGAATAATTCCAACAGTTATGCTGTGAAGTGTTGCCTCCTCAAATGATCCACCTTCCGAGCCACCTTTTTTGCCAAGAAACGGTTGCAAAGTTGTTCTGAACACGTCAGATCACTCTCCCAATTGATTGTTCCCTTCTAAAAAGTGGTAAAGAGCGTCCAACAAAGTTGTGAAACCAACTTCTTCGAGAAGTTGTGCTTTGATACCACCTTGATGTAGAAAGGGGCTGAATAGTAAGCTCTGATATATCACCTATCATGGTGTAATGACCCCAATGTATACCAGGTAAATTTTTTCACTCACTGCTTGTCAATTTGGTTCAGGGCTTTGGTCAAACACCTTGATTACAATTTCTTGTATCCTGACTTAAATGGATCTATAGTGGTGTGATGTTGAGTTTATGGTTTGAACCTCGGATTGAACATTAGTTATCTTTTGCCATGAATGTGGTATACCCAGACTTACAGGAAATTGGTAACATAATGCCAAACCACAAATGAAAAGATCTCAACTAGAATAACAATAGACAGACCAAAAAACAAGCAGCAGTAATTATGCTCCAAATATCTGATTTTAAAATTAGATGTCTGACCTGTGAGATATGATAAGATTACAAGGTTCCTGTAGATGCCACAAATAAATGCAGATCTTTCTTGTGCTGTAGCAGCCCCCTAAATCTTGCCCAGAATGAAGTAGGTCAATGTCCCCAACCAATTCTAGGCTGGCTTCACCACTCTAAGATTGATGCAATCTGATTTGTTTGCCTTTCTATTCCTTGTCCCACTCAATCCTCAAACTTAAGGCTACTGTAGATTGTGTTTCCAAACCAAATCGGAGTTTTCATGAGATTACTGTTGTTTAAATTGGTTGAAGACCTCTTACAAACACTTCCCATGCATAGCGCTGAAACTTAATAACTCAAAAAAATGAATATGAATGTGATGCTTGGCTTGGTATTTTGTCAAACATCTCGTACACAACTGCTGTAGCTTATTGTGCAACCAAGGACTGATCTTAACTTACTGTTGTTATGAGTCTTGGCTTGGGAATTATGTGGAGTTTAAAGTTTGCGTGCCAATCTTAATATGAATGCCAAAATATGGAATAACTTACTGACAAAAAACACTGATGTTCATCTTCAAACTTTGGACCCATAGTGGACAAATATGCACAGCTTTCAGGATAAAAAGAGTGCTGTAGGTGGCATCATTATTCAGCCGTTATAACAGTAAATGAACAGTCCATATGCATAACATAGACAACTCAACTCAAACCTGGTACTACTCCTGTAGATGACAGCTCGCAATGATGAGAAAGTTCTCTTGCTTTGGCATGCATATGATGAAAGAAAGACACTACATTTAACTCCTGGTTGTAACAGTCACGCCCAGCAGTGATGGTGCTCCTTTTTTGGCGTCTGAATCAGTACTTTAACATCAGAAACAAAGGAAGAATGCTGACGGCCCTCTTGTGCCTGAAACTTCCACTAACAGCAGTGCGCCCTTCTCTTCTAATCCACATCTGCTTGCTCTATGCAAGGGACTCTTCCTCTTGTGCCACAACTCTCTTGATGATTGTAGAAAACATTGGCAGCTGGAGATCTGTAGAAGCACGCTCTCAAACAGTGTAGCCTCCTTCAACGTAGACACAACTCCCTTGGAACAGTGCCCTCCTTTTTGTCTCTAAATCTGACTGGTGTGGCCTCCTCAACTTCTCCAAGAATACTGCCAAACAAAGTTGAATGCACCCCCTCAAGGAAAAATCACTGAAATTGCTGCAAACTCAACTCAAACCAAGATCTGAAGATGTAGAAGTAATTTTACATCACGGCAATGAAGCACAAGTGAGAAACCTGAGTGATTTCTCCTTCCAATTGCTAGAGTGGATTTGTCTCACCACCGCAACTATTCTCTTTCCCTTAGGGTTTTCCTTCTAAGAGATTCAAGCTTCAAGGGCTCTCCAAAATCTATTTTCAAAATGAGAATAACATGAATGAGAGAATGGGGTCTCATGCAGTGTTACAAACATCGCCGATATATCGGCAACATCGCGATATATCGCGATGTCAACTCACTGGCGATATATCGGCAATATATCGTCCCAATATTTTCCCCAATTTTTTGGCGATTTTTTCCCGATTTGATCGCGATATTTGGCGATTTTTTCTAATATATAGCGATATTTGCCGATTTTATGGCGATATTTGCCGATTTTTTCGAATATAAAGTAATTTTTTGAATTTTTGTATTTTTTTATTTTGCCGATATATTGCCAATGTTTGCCGACATTTTCGCCGATAAATCCGATAATTTCTTTTTGGACCCTCGGCGATATATTTGCCGACATGATATTTGTAACATTGGTCTCATGCCCTTTTTATAATTTCTCTTTCCCTTTTTGGGCCATTTTTACCATTTCCCCACTCAATTAATTAAATAAATTGGCTTTATAAAGTCATCGTCACTTTATTAATTTATTAAGCCTTTTTACTCCCAAAAAGTGATTTATTTCATTTTAAACGTTTACAGGCACTAGAAGTCACTTTTCATCTTCCCCACATTTAAAATTTTTCGTCTCGGTTCCAATGAGCTATTACACTAAGGTGTTTCCTCAATAAATATGATCAAGATGGCACCTTTAGTGAATTTAATTAAATTATGCCTAATAATTGTCCCAATTTTTTGGAAATCGTTGGAATGCAATGGAACCCCGAACGGACTGCGCGGAAATGATCCTCATGATGAATAATTGTAATCGGACCTCTTAAAGCATCATATAACTCCCCCAACCCGAGTCTACTGTTATTCTCATTTTACTCCTCGTAAAGCCACCTCTAACTGTAGAACAGGGAAATCCAAAAATGGGGACATTACACATGGACCTAAGGGTGTTCCCTATTTTTTTTTTGTCATTCTTGGTTGTGCAGAACTGCCTTACCTTGGCCATAGGGGCTTGACCACTTGTGCATACTACAACTAGACTACTCTCTTTACTTATGGTCTTGCCCATAACTATGCCCTAAGCTACAATTTGTTAGGTATGCAACCAAGTTAAACAACCAAGTTCTTCTAAAAACAAGGTACATGCCCAACCTTCACCTTGAAGCATCCTAGAAATACTTTTAACACAGCCGATATTAATCAATACTTGCCCAAAGAGAACATTGCAAGGAACAATAACATTCATCCAAGTAAAGAGACCACAACAAAAAAGTATGGGCAATATTGAAGGTTGATGCAACTTTTTATTATGAAGTATGTTACAAGAGTATAACAAGGGAGTTTGGCCAAGGTGCGTGTGACTCTTTTACAAATATACAAATTTTGCAAGGCACAATTGCTTCTTGCTACAATTTCTGCACAATCTAACCCCTGAAGCACTCATAGGTCTGCCTCTTGCAGATCTCGTCTCTTTAACAGTTTACAACCAATGTCCAAGTTGTTCACTGTGCCATACCTTGACTTAGCACCTCGGAACCCTTGTTCACTAACTCTTGCTTGATGCCTCTTGAGTGAATGATTTTGCACAATGGTGGCTTCCTCTTTTTATAGGTGGGAGATGGCTTGCGGTTTCCTTTTTCTAAGGTGCCTTACACCAGGCGCCATGCCCAAGTAGACCCAAATGTTGAATCCACCCTATTTGTTCTCCAGGTCTTGGAACTCTCAACCCTTTGGCTCCACGGCCAACTGGTTTGTGTGCCCCTACACAAGGCATTCTAGGCTTGTATAAAGGAAACTCTTGAATGGTTCACCACTTCGTCCAATGTTTGGCATGTGTCATCTACCCTTGTTGCTTATTGTCGCAATCTGCGCCACCTATGTGAGCCAATCAGAGAAGGGTACCTATTATCGTCTGCAGTCAAATTCCTTACATTCTCCCTCACTAAAACTGTTTCCGTCTCGACAACGCCCATCCAACTCTTGTCTAAGTGCTTCAAGGTTTGCATCTCGACCCTCTGATCTTGCCTTCATATTGTTGACAAGTACATGGTGCAGTTAGTTGCCAAAGGATATGTTCAGAAGAAAGAATTGATTATGAATAAACTTTTTTGCTTGTAACCAAGATGAAAACCATATGAAATGTGCTAGCTACTGTAACATATTATAGGTGGATTGTTACTAAGATGGATGTCAAAAGTGCTTTTTTGAATGGGTGTCTTTATGAAGCAATTATATGGATTCGTGGAACTTGGTAAAGGGAATTTTGTTTGTATGTGCATATAGAATTTTATGGGTTTAAGCAAGCATCGAGAGCTTGGGATGTGCAGATCGATTAATATTTTTGAGAAGCAAGATTTCGAAGATGTGATGTAAATCCAAATCTTTATGCGAAGACCATTATAAGTAGAGGTTTATTACCAATCATTTTATATGTGTTGATTTGACAGGCAATGTTGTTGATGATATTCAAGCAGCGAAAGAAGACCTACTACACTCTTTTGATGGTTTTGCATTATTATCTTGGTATGGAAGCATGGCAGAAGTAAAAGGAATATTCATGTCTTAGTCTATGTATGCCATGGACTTTATCACAAAACTTAGAATGGAAGATTCTAAAATTTGTGACAATCTTATATATTTTGGAGCAAACCTAACTAAGGATGATGTGGAGAAAAGAGTGTGCATAACCCTGTACAAGATATTAGTATGCAGTTTGATTTATTCAACCATCACTATACCTGATATATGTTATGTAGTTGGTAAAATGCCTGGATATATGGCAGAACCTAGAGAAAGTCTTTGGAGTGTAGCTAAAGGAATCTTGAGGCATTTGAAAGGAACATTGAACTGGGAACTGTAATTTTCCCAGCGCAACAAATTTTGGAGCTAGTTGGAACTTGGATACACTGATTTTGTTTGAGCTCGATGCATGGATGATAGGAAGTCCACATATGGTTTTATATTTCATCTTGGTGCCATTAATGAATGTTGGATTAGCAAAAATTAATGCACAATTGCTTTATCTTCAAGTGAGGCTGAATATAGAGGTACACTGAATGCAACATGTGAAGGACTTGGCTTAGGCGATTGCCTACAAACAAATGGTTTGCCACAAGAGAAAATTACTATTTTATCTGTGACATGTAATACACCTTGGTAAGAATGAAGTTCTTCAACTACGGTGCAAGCACATTGACATGCACATTCATTGATTAAGACAATTGCATGAAGAAGGTCAAAGTCAAATGAAGCATTGCAATACTACTGAACAAGTGGCTGTTTTATTTAAGGAGCTCTTGAGAAACTAAGCCTCTGAAAAGTTTAGAGTAATGTTACGAATGTAAAAGAATGATTTTTCATTAAGGGGAGTGTTAGATATGTTAATTAAAAAACTGTGTATGGACCTGTTGAACGCATGGGGTTTGATGCAATTGTTGGTGCAAAAGTCTGTTGTATCCTGCATGTACAAATTAGGTACATAAGTGTGTTTGGGTGCCACATCATCATCTGGGAGTTGAGTACATGGCGATCTGTAGTCTTGGATCTTTAGTTAGAGTAGTTAAGGCTTGTAATGATGAACTCAAATATGGTTTTGAAGATTTAGGAACGAGTATTGTCTACCTTGATTATATAATCCCATCTAATAAGTGGTTGAGTTGGTTAGTGTTTGACATATTCAAACTTGATCATTGTAATTCTTATATATAGTATATACAATTATATAAATATGATGTGTGAGAAAAAAGGGCATAAAGTGAAAAGTGAGAAAGAAGTATAAAAAAGAATAAGCCTATTGTTGTAAATACTCTTGTGAGCTATAGGTTTTAGGAGTTTTCTGTCGTGAGCCCAAGGCTGTAATAGTTGCTATGTGAGACGAAGTGCTTTGAAGAAGAGGTGCAGTCGAGATCGTTGCCCTTAAAGGCATTAATGTATCTATTTCAACAATCTTTAAGGAAAACCTTGTGGGAAAACCCAAGGGATGCTTCCCCACATTTGTGGATGGCATCCATAAAAAACCCATTGGTGCAGACTAGTGTGCCTCACCTAGGGGATTCAAACCGGGCACCTCCTGGCACAGAACTAGGCAAATATGGAGCAGCATTGGCAACAATCGGTTGAGCTAAACACCTGGGTTTAATCTACTGTAATTTGTAACTATACATGGTGCAGTTTTTTAGTTAACAAGAGTTGATTTTTGTGTACATCTTGTTTATGATATGATGAAGCGATACATTGTGTGATTGCTTAAGATTTTATATAATTTCTGTGTTATCAGAAGAGAAAACTGTAATTGTAGATGCAATGATCTTGTTGACATTTTTGGGTGTTATTCATTATGAACTAGTGCATTTGTGGTGCAATTTGCAATTTTCTTAAGAGGAAATTGTTTTGCTGTACTTAGCAAATTTACTGGTAAATTTTACTGTGTTGAATAGGTTGTGCAACCTTAGTACATTGATATTAAAGCTGATAAAAAGTAATATGAGATGGTGTTTATTATATGCATGGTAAGCATATTCGGAAGGGAGAAGTGTTATGTAGCAGTTCGAACGCACAATATTTTTTCTTTTTAACCCATTTTTGGCATGTAAATTTAAATTATGGGTTGATGGATCCCATGAAGAAACTTAAGTGAAGGATTTCTTTCAAATAGTAAGGAGTCTGAGTGGGTGCATGTAGTGCCGGGTCTTGCAAGGATAAAATATGCCTTTCTCATTAGGAAGAAAAATGTTAAATACCCCCATCAAGGAATTTTTTTAAAAGTAAAAAAGATACAAAACTATGTATTATCTTTATTTATAAAAACTTACTTTTTACTTCACCTGTCTTATATTCACTCTCATTTTTTAGTTTGTAAAAGGATAGGTGGTGCGGTGTTCAAATCCGGTAGCCCCCCACCACCCAAAACCCTTTACCAACTTTCCTACCCAAGCTACTTGATATGTTTTGCTCAAATTATAATTTTGAGCCTTCGAAACTTCATTTAAAAAAAATATTCAGCTTGAAAACTTTGGAGGGAGGAGGGGGTGTTGGTTGGGAGGCCATATGTCGTACAAGTTTGGAGGAGCTGTCAAGTATAAAAGAAAGGCAGCCATGCATAGTCATCCACAAAAATGTGAGCAAGAGGAGGGTTATAAACTAAGTCACCTGACACGGGGACACGAGACACGAAGGACACGAAAATACGAGAGTCCGACACGGACACAGTGACCCCCGGAATCAGGACACGTAGGATACGTTTTATATACATATATATATTTTTGTAAAATATATATTAAAATTTAAAAATATAGACATATAGATCCAAAAATATTTAGAAACTAGAACATTTGCAAATATTCAATAGAAATTAGAATAAAAACACATTAATGATTAGTAATTACACATTTGTCATTCATAAGTCACGATTCACAACACATTTGTCATTCACAAATCACAATGAGACACATAGATGCATGTCGGAACCATATTTCTCATTAAGTCATCAAAATCAAAATGTATACAATGTACATATATGTCGGAATGCCACTGGGCATTGGAAAAGGCCAAATAGACTAAAGTCTAATAGTAAATACAAAAAGGGGTGGATCAAGATGGGAGAATCCCATATGTCAGACTGTCAGTAGTCCTCCTCCATGCCTGAATCAACATCAACATACTCATCACTGCCCCTGCGCCTGCCCTGATCCTCATCCTCGTCCCCCTCCTCCTCCTCTCTGCCCATCTGATGATCTACATCTGCTGCTGTGGAGGATGACCCCTCCATACGATCACTTACACTATCATCAAAAGTGACCGGCTCTAGCACTGGATCATTAAGATCCATGTTGGCTAATGCCAACTCAATACTGCTGTCCAAACCCATATCATTAGGAAAGACATCCCACATCTTTGTCTTTCCCTTCACCCACTCCTCCCTCTTCCTGTAAATAAGACGAAGGTTGGAGTGCACATACACCATTGACTCTGCCCTGGACTGCTCAAGCCTGCTCTTCTTCACACTGTACAAGTTCCCATATGTGCTCCAATTCCTCTCACAACAAGAGGATGATGTAACTTGAGAGATGATCCTCAAGGCTAACTTCTGTAGAATAGGGGATGTTTCCCCATGAGTTGCCCACCAAGCATAGGGTTTCTTACCCCCCTATCTCTAAGCACATCATAGCCTCCAAATCTCCCAGTGCCAGTGGAAAAATCTACAAAGCCCTGCTCCGCCTCCTCAAGCATGTCGCTATCCTAAAATAGCCGTCTAAGTGCTATCTTCCTCCCATGTGCAATCTCTGCATCCATGTGAGGAGGGACTTTGTGTGAGGCCCCCGATCCACTAGTGAGCCACTCCCGAGTGTAGAACTTGGGGTTCAAGGAGTGGGCCAAGCAATGCAAAGGTGTGCAATTCTTATCCCACCTGGAGATAAGAATATCCCGAATAATGGTCCATAAGTTCTCTGTCGATGTCCCATACTCGGGACACTCATTCTCCATGACAATGGACCTCATGGACTCAATCATGGAATCCCACCCCTCATAAACCTCTGCTAGGATGGGCTGGTCCGTGTTTGCAAACCGCAACAAAGAAATGATTGGCTCCATGATCTTAATGCTAAGATCTACCGTGTTCCACCAACCATCATCCAACACCCTGTCCTTCACCTTTTGTGAAGCAGCCTGATCCGTCCTTCTCCAAAAAGCCCAAAACTTTGAAATCACCATGGACCCAAGAGCGGTTTTGACCTCCCTCAACCTCTTCAGCATGATGAATGAGGAAGCAAACCGAGTATCTGCAATCTTCAGCAATGAAAGCTGTGTGTACTGTTTGTAGATGGTGAGGGCATTTGTGTGGTTTTGTACAAAGTTACGGATATGGTGTGCATCCTCAATAAGGGTGCCAATCCATGTCACATCTGAAGCAATGGCTTTCAGTGCTAAATTCAAGGAATGGACAATGCAAGGTGTCCAAAAAACCTGTAAGAGCAATAAAAGCATGTATCAATGACTCTACAACACTAACATTGCAATGACCAAATTCAAACAATGAGCAAATTAGAAATGAAAGAATGAACATACCTGTGGATATTTAGCTTCCACAATCATGCCAGCAGCCTTGCAAACAGGTGCATTGTCCGTGAGGATTTGTACACACGAATCAACACCTACTTCTTCAATGGTTTTGATGAATAAATCACCCATAAATTGTGCATCCTTGTATTTCCCAAGAGCATCCACCGCTTTCAAGAACAATGGTCCATTTTGGGAAGATACCATGAAATTGATGAGTGGATGGCGTGCGGGATCTGTCCATCCATCAGAAACAATACTCACACCGCATGAGGGCCATGTTGTTCTAATTGGCTCAAGGATTTTATCTACCTCATTCTTTGCTTTAACTAACAATGTGGTTCTAAGCTTCTCTGAACTAGGAGGCACATAACCACTTGGAGCTCGTTCCAAGATAGTTCGAACCATCTCAAAATACAATGGTGACCGTGCAACATTGAATGAGATGAAGTTGAGGTAGAAGAAAAATGCAATGGTAAGGTCTACCTCTTCTCGCGCCTCTTGTCGGAAAATCCTATCCATTGGACCACCTGTAGATTGCCTCTTTCTTGTTTGATAAGTATCTCCACGCCCATGAATGCTAGGTGGAAATGGAGTCTTGGTGCTAGAGGACTTCCTCAAAAATGGAAGAGGATCATCCTCTTTTTTCTTGCTTGCTGCTACCACCTTCCCTAAGCCAACATTATCCTCTCTTTCCATATCCCTTCTTTGGTTAGCAGTCACCGCTTTGCATGAAGAAATCCCACAAGAAGGAAGGGTCAACAAATGGCCCTTAACCCGGAAATATTGTCTCATGAACTCATGGTTGCAAAAATTGCATCTCCAAGACACATTGCCTCCCCCACCAAGCTTTGCCCCGGGCCCATCTTTCCTTGTCACATACTTCCACA
>LPNX010146690.1:47534-95312 GCA_001517045.1 Pseudotsuga menziesii
CAAAGAGCACCTACTTTTCATCCAGGACCCTGCCTGGTTTTCTTAGAGCCTGCTAAAAAGGGTTTGAGGTATCCTAACCTCAAATGCAAGTCAAGCTTGCATTGACAAATTAAGCTCACTGTCTCAACACATTTTCATCACTGTCTAGCACCTCTTCAATCAGCATCAGTTGTTCATCATCATTCTGTCCATATCTACAGGCATATCATTCTGACCATAACCACGAATACATCATTCTGTCCATCAAATTGATGCCAACATCATACAATCATCCTTTCTTATTGATGTACATACACATCATATCAATCTGTTCAGCACAAGCACTGCTGCTGGTCATCTGCTCATCAACCATGTCATCTACACTGCTGCAATACTGCAAAGTCTGCTCTTCAACACTGCTTGTCAAGTCATCAAACATAAAGTTCTGAACATAATCAAGGTCTGATCATCATCAAGGTTTAGGTTGTGTATTCATCATATAGGGTGTACCTCAACATCATAGTATGCAACATCATCATCATAGGATATTCAATGTAGAAGTTCATCATCAAAGTGCACAACGCATGTCCTCATCATCAAACAAGGTCTGTCAAACTGAACATGTCATCAAGATACCAGAATCACCATCATCATAGGGTTTGCATCATCATATACAAGTGTGTATGCATTGTATATGCATCGTCCTCCTAAGGGTGTTCATCATGGAGCATAGGAGAGCATGCATCACCAACACAGTGTGTATATCATATACAACATCATCATGGAGTGTTTAGCATCCAGCATGCATCATATAGAGTTTGCAGTGATCTTACCTTTCATTGGCTGTGCATCAAAACTTTGGACTCCCTACCTAGGATATGTATGACTGTTGTAGAAGACCAAACCATTCTTCATATCATCACTTCATCATGTACTAGAACTGTCTTGTCTTCGGCTGTTACTCTTAGACCAGTCATACTTCACAACCTCATGAACTGGGGTTATGTATATGCTTCAAAGGACTGTCATCATCATTGTTGGACTGTGTATATTCTTTACACAATGTCAAGCTATCAACTTCAGACTTGTGTCAACTGTGGACTATCAATACTGATTGTGTAAAAGAACCCAATCTCAGATCAAAACCAGACTTGTATGTGTTGTTGAACATACCTCTACCGTGTATGGTTTTATGCTTTCAACCTCGAGCTGTGGCAGATGTTGGTCATTGTAAGTATGCTGTAGATGACCTCACATGTGTATTTGGGAAGAAAACACAGAATCTACTATTGCTGTCAACACAACTTACATTCTTCAGAGTTGTTAACTTCTTTTGGTTGCAAGAATATGGTCTAGAAACAATTATGGTTTTTAACTCTGCATTAAACTGCTTCCCAAGTCTTCTCAGACTTCCTTGTCACCTCAATCCTAGGAATTGATTCTCTTCTTGGAGTATTCAACATTTCAGGACTGCTGTTGTTATAATCATGCTGTAGATATAGTCCATTGTTGGCTCAATGCATGCCAAATCCATCTACAGATAAGCCTTAGATAGTTATCCAAAGGTGGGCTCTTACTCCCACAATATGACATCAATGAAACTATCAAAACCCCATATAAGTCACAACTCAGATTTTGAGGTGGACCTCAACACCAGTGTACTGTTAGAATGCTTGCAAACTTTGTCAAAGATGTCAACCTTCAGCTGCATTAAAAAATCTCGGATCTCTGCTGCTGCAAGCTTGGACTGTTTAAGACTGAGTAAGAGATGTCACTAAACTCTGTAAAAAATTTGGGTTTGCTCCCAAAAATCAGAGCTAAACTCCACACCACCGAAGTTTTCTACTTGCTGCTGTTGCCTCAGAGTACACCCGAAAATATCAGAGAAAATCATGAATTTCAGAGCTGCCGTTTATACCCAAAAAAAATTCAGCCACTGTGTATTTCTGTGTTTTTCAATAGTCCGAATTTCCTCAGAGCTCCTGTTTTCACCCACGAAATCTTACTCAAACAAATGGTACACGTGTAGGGTATTTATATTGATTTTCCATTATAGTTTGGAGCCGACCTGTCAAAGGAATTTTATTTTTAAGTTTTGACATTTTGCTGGGCCGACTTGTCTGAAGGGCTTCACAAAATGCATCCACATGTTTGTAGAAGGGTTGCTTGTCAACAACCTTATTTCCAGGACTGTTCAGCCAACTTCAACACTTGTCAAGTTTTCCTTTTTGAAAAGGGCTACGTTTACAACTATCAAACAAGGATTTCTGCTCCCACATCATTATTCAAGAAGTTTATCAAGGTAAACCATGATCAAAGTGCCAAGGCCCATCATTTCACGTGCAAGAATATCGTCAATGCTTCCTCCATGGTTTAAGAGCGGGTTCCAAGTTTCCATAAGAGGACCATCATCTCCATGCAAGTATTAGGGTTTCTTCAAATTTTGTGGGCTTCAACACACCATGACCACGTTTCATATGAAATTGTTCAATCAAATGACCACATTATGGGTCATTTGGGTCAATCATAAACCCAACCAGCATGTCTTCCATTATTGTGCAAGAAGCCTTCAAGATCCACGTTACCATATATGAGAGCATCATCATGGGCTCCATACACAAGGCATCAAGATCATCACACGAGACCTGTGTACATCAAACATGTCAACTAAGAGCAGGGCTCCACCATGTAATCCAAAGTATATCATGTGTGTGGGCTCCAAGTACTTCTTCAAGGGCTTCTTCATCAAGCAAGACGCTTCATGGGCTTCTTCAGCCACCTTAGCCACGCAATGGGTCAAGATCCCTCATGACATCACCTTTGGGGTTGTCAGTCCTTCTCTTAGGGTACCATGACACCATCAGAACATGAATGACCATAGAATGGGTCATTAATGCTTCTCCAAGCCATTTAGGGCTTCTCCATCATTTACTAAGGCTTCAGGACCATCTCCAGGGTCTTTAATGTCTTCAGCAAGGTGGCGGCTTCAAGATTCATCCTTGTGGGTACAAGGACCTTGTCAACTGGGTACAAGGTGCTTCAAGGCACAAACTCACTCTGTAAGGGATCAAGGCACTGCAGGTGGGACTTGGTGGCATCAATGACATCCCGTGGGGCCACTGCAAGGTCATGTTGGCATCAATGACAATTTCATCGACACAACATACACTAGCATATGATTGACTATGTAGCAACACTACCCTTCAATGGACTAGGAAACAAAAAAGACAATATGAAATTTAGACAAGTTAACTCTATTACGATCATCAAGTTGAGCTCACCATGAAGATACGAAGAGACAAAAGCCAAAGAGCCAGTATGATAGTATTATTTGCGAAGATCAACAACAAAGGAAAATGAGAAATGAACTCTCTTTTATAGGAGAAAAACTCAACTTCTAGTACAGTAAAATAATGATATTATGTCCAAAACCTTAGATTTGATCTAGGAATCCTAAAAAATGATAATATAATACGCAAACCCTAACAATATCCTCAATGAGGGAGGGCGCACTAGCTAGAATGGTCAAGAGATGAGCAAATTGTTGATTTTTCTTGAAAAACATCGAGAGCCATTCTCTTAGAAGAATGGAGACATCTGGTCATGGACCAAGTGGTGGAACCAGTCTAGCACTGGGGGACTCAGCCTAGAGTTGAGTGACCATTGTGGAACCAGTCTAACACTGGTAGACCCGGCCTAGAGCTGAGCGACCATTCTGTTGAATGGAGACATTTGGTCATGGACCAGGATGTGGAACTAGTCTAGCACTAGGGGACTCAGCCTAGAGCTATGTGAGCATTCTGTTGAATAGAGACATCTTGTCATGGACCAGGATGTGGAACCAGTCTAGCACCAAGAGACTTAGCCTAGAGCTGAGTGACCATTCTGTTGAATGGAGACATCTGGTCATGGACCAGGATGTGGAACCAGTCCAACACTGAGGGACTCAGCCTAGAGTTGAGTGACCATTCTGTTGAATGGAGACATCTGGTCCGGGACCAGGATATGGAACCAGTCTAGGTTTGGGGGACTAAGCCTAGAGCTGAGTGGCCATTCTTTGAATGGAGGCACTTGGTCAGTTACTAGGAATTTAACCTAGTCCAAGACTAGGGACTCAACTTGGGGCTAAGGGCCATTCTCCGTGAGAATGGAGGCGCTTGGTCTGTTACCAAGTATTTGACCTTGGGTGAAATTATGCAGATGGCTGGGGTGCCTGGTCTGTTACCAGGATAACACTATAAGCCCTAAACTGGGTCTGGGCATGTGTGACACTCCTTCCTCGATCTGTGGGCTTTGTGATCTTCTCCAGGGACTAGCTACCCCTTGTTAAGACACCTAGTACTCGATCTTGGTAGCACATGGAGTGTGAGATAAAAGCATTAGTAAATCTCTCTATTTATGATGATGTACTTTGAGTGGGTTTGAAGGATCCCATGATCACTTGTTTTGACCACAAGGCACCTGGAAAAGACTAAGAGGTAAAAGGTAAAAATAGATAAGGACCTTTGGAGTTTGGACCACAGGGCACTTGAAGAAGGATTAAAGGAAAAAGTAAAACATACATAAAGTACCTAGAAACGACTAAAAGGTAAAAGTTAAAAATACGTAAAGTACCTGGAAAAGACTAAAAGGTAAATGTCAAAAATACATAAGGACCCTTGGACCACTAAAGAGTCAAAATGAAAATACATAAAAGGTCTTTAGTACCTTAAAGGTAGAGGTCAAAGGTAAAATGATAGAATATAATTATTTTGTTCTTTTGAGTTTTGGTCCACTTACAGGTGAATCAAAGGATATAAAAGAAGAACAACTCATTTCATTTTAACATACACTTATGCAAAACGTTGAGCTGCTCCTTGGATGATTTTCGTTGGTAGAGAGAGAAGTTTTCCTTTTTTGATCACTACCCTAGCATGGAGGCTTGATCTAGCTAGGGTATCTCCTTAATCTTGCTACAACCAAAGCCCTACAATAGTTAGGGCATCTTGCATCTTTAGCTCTAAAGCATTTACCCTACAACTAGGGTTTCTACATCATTCTTTGTAGCCAAACCCTAACACAGCTAGGGCATCTTCTTCTTTCTATAGTCAAACCCTAAACTAAGGGTATTTTCCATTTAACTCCACAATTGAACAACTACAAACCTAGGGTCCTCACCCTAGCATCCGGGAAGTAGCAGATCACCCACAGGCAACGACATAAATCTCACACTGCACAGGCAACAAAAGAAATTCATGGGCAGGATGACAACATTTCGGGCAGCCTCTAGACAAGCTCGGGTTGACTGCTAACCCTCTCAGGCAGCTCTCAGAAAGTTCGGGTAGCCTATTAGCAGGCCTAGGCAGCTCTTCTCTAGCTCAGGCATCCTGTTCGTAGGCCTGGGCAACCCTTCTCCAGTTCGGGCATCCTGTTAGTAGGCTCGGGCAACCCTTCTCCAGTTCGGGTAGCTTGTTAGCAGGCCCGGGAAGCCCTCACAGGCTGCTATCCTTTGCCTACAACCATCAGAACTTCACGACCTGCCCTAGTAGGCCCCGGGCAGGCAGTTAAATGTCTAAGCAGACATCCACAGCATCCGAGTAGGTGTCTACAGGATCCAGGCAAACTTAAACTAGTTCAGGCAGCCTGCAAATGTTTTGGGCAGTCAACAATTGGTTCGGGCAGCAGGGAAAAGAGTTTCGGGCAGCAGAGAAACTATTTTTGGGCAGTAAAATACTCCTCCGGGCAGCAGACAGGTAGATCTAGGCAGCAGTACAGAACTCAAGCAGTTCACAGACAACCTCAGAACTAGATCTGGGCAGGAGTGAGAAAGGTTGGGCAGAAAGCCCTAATATGGTTTTCTGATGTAATTTGTACTTGTGAAATTCTTGGTCAAACTATGCTAGGTTTTGAAAGTGATCAAGCCTATTAGGGTTTGATAAACTAAAACTATTCTTGGAAAAATTATTTCTGAATTACTAATGCTTTTGGGGTTTTTGTCCTTCAAAGGTTTCCCCAGTTAAAAACTCTTGTGTTCAGTGTGTGTGATGTTTTGATGTGTTGATGTATCTACTGCACTTGGTTATTGTTATGCATGCTATAGTCTGCAAAATTTTAAGAATTCATGCTAAAGCTAAAATTCATCATGGTACCAGAGCTTAGCATCTGAAGACCCAGTAAAAGGAGATCACTGTTGTCTTCCTAGACCTTGGGGCATTTTTGCAGACTTGGATAACTGATGTGTGCAACAGAGATGACGACTAACACTTTCAGACCGGAAGAGAAGCTTGAAGGTTCAACTAATTACAACTCTTGGAAAGCTAGGGTTAAAACTATCTTGGAGGAGAATGACCATGATGACATAGTGTTCAACACCATAGAAGAGCCAACATCTAATGATGGCAGAACTGCTTACAAAAAGAAGAAGGCTAAGGCTAGAAGGACCATCTATGATTCTGTCAAAAAAACATTGATGCCCAACATCATATCGTTGAAGACTGCTAAAGAATGCTTTGACACCTTGGCAAACTTGTATGAGAAGAAGGCTCCCAGTCAGAAAAGAGTTTTGAAGAAAAGGGTTCGAACATTGAAGATGAACAAGGATGAAGGGGTTGGACCCTTCTTCAAAAAGATTGCACAGGTAAGAGGTCAACTTACTGCTATTGGTATTACTATTGATATCAATGACCTTGTGCAAACTGTATTCGATGGTCTCCCAAACTCTTTTGGGAAACATTCCTGGCATCTGTTAGTGGATGTGAGAATCAACCGAACTTTGGAAGGACTTCAGGCAAGGCAACAAAGGAAGGGAACCTTGCACTTGCAACAAAGACAAAGAAGTTCAAGAAGCCCTCCCCTCAACAAACGAAGGGAAAGAAACCTCAAGGTAAGTACTTTGATGTTTCAAAAGTGGAATGCTATAATTGCCACAAGTTTGGGCACTTTGCTAGGGATTGCAGGCATCCCAAGCGGAAACTCAAAAGAAGATTCCAAGCTTCTACTGCAGAGGAAGAGGAAGAAGAACCTAAGAAGAAAAAGAACACCAGGGCTACCAAAGAAGACGAACCTAGAAGAGAGTACTACCTGATTTCCACTCTCTCTGGATCCATCACAGACAGTGCTAACACTTGGTTAGTAGATAGTGGTGCCTCCAGACATATGACATGTAACCGTGGAGTTCTCACCAGTTATAGAAAGAAGAAGTTCACTACACAGGTGGAACTTGGAGATGACTCCACTTACAAGATTGAAGGAGTTGGCTCAACTTCACTTCAACTTGATTCAGGTACGGTTTTACATATTGATGATGTCTTATATGTTCCTGGTTTGAAGAAGAACCTTCTCTCTGTTGCTGGCTTAGAGTACAAAGGCTACAAAGTTCTCTTTATGGACAAGAAAGTCCTACTATGGGCAAAGAATAAAAGACTAAGCTCAGCTGTACAAATTGGAGTTCGAGAGGGAGGACTTTATAAGGCTTCCGGAAATTCCACTCATGCTTTGGTTCATCACACAGTCGATCCATGTGAGCTGTGGCATCGAAGGTTTGGACACCTCCACTATGCAGCTCTTCCAGGCCTACAGAAGATGGTTACAGGTATGCCAAAGATGTCTTCTAAATAGGAAGGCATTTGCAAGGGTTGTGCTCTAGGTAAGAACACTAAGAAACCCTTCTCCAAAAGCAAGTATAGATCTAAAGATTTATTGGATTTTTTTCACTCTGACATTTGTGAGCCAATGTCTTCATCTACCTTGAGTGGGTGTTTGTATTATGATGATCACTCTCAGAAATCTTGGACCAAAGAGTTCAAGGATTTGATGGAAATCAGACGGGAAGAACAATACAACTTCCAAAGGAAACGGAAGAACCCTCGTCTGAGATCCCAGACTCAGAGGATTAGAGGAAGGAAGAAGAATTTGTTACTCAAATTTCAAATATACATGAAGTGCTTGAAAGTCCACTAGAAGAACTACTTGAGGCCCCTCCTTCCAAAAGGGGACTTGCTAGGTATCAAGAAACAGTACAAGAAGCTGAGAAGCATAAAGCTTCTCTCGGGACTTTCAGAGAAAGCATAAGGCCTTATGAGTCAGCTTATCAATGTTGAATCTTCCACATACAAAGAAGCAACACGCCAACAGGTTGGTTACAACCTTACCTTGATCCTAGTCTTGTATGTGAATGACTTGTTCCTTATAGGAGAGGAACAACTGATAGCTCAGTGTTAGAGGGAGTTCACCTCTGAATTTGAAATGAAGGATCTTGGCCCTCAGGACTGGCAAAATCCCGGCAAGATCTTCCTAACACAAGGGAAGTATGTTGTTGATATTGTACTGAGATTTGAAATGCAGGACTACAAGTCCACAAGCATGTTTTTGACAACCAACTTGAAGAAGTTGCGAGACTCAACAACTAGTTCACAGGATATGGACACTACTCGGTATCAACAGATCTTTGGATCCTTGATGTATCTCGTACACATGATATCGGATATATGTTACGTAGATTGGGCTGGCAGTGCAGTAGATCGAAACAGTACCTCTGGTTACTGCTTCAGTATGAGGTTTGCAATGATCTCTTGGTCCAGCAAGAAACAGGGTTCCATAGAACAGAGAACAGCAGAAGCAGAATACATCGCTGCAAGTGATGTGTGCAAGGAAGCAGTTTGGCTCAGGAAACTACTATGTGGAAAGCTTGACTCAACGATCATCCATTGCGATAATTAGAGTTGCATTAAGCTTTTAGAGAACCCGGTGCTTCATGACAAATCGAAACACATTGAAATGAAGTATCATTTCATCAGAGACCTAGTACAAAGAGGTACTCTGAAGTTGCAGTACATTTGTACAAATGAACAAATCACAGATATCCTGACCAAGCCTCTGACACCAACAAAGTTTATGTACTTTCGTGACAAGCTTGGCATGGCAGAGAATGCCTCTCTCGCTGAGAGGGAGTGTTGATTTTTCCTGAACAACATCGAGAGCCATTCTCTTACGAGAATGAAGACATCTTGTCATGGACCAAGATGTGGAACCAGTCTAGCACAGGGGGACTCAGCCTAGAGCTGAGTGACCATTCCGTTGAATGGAGACATCTGGTCATGGACCAGGATGTGGAACCAGTCTAGCACTAGGGAACTCAGCCTAGAGCTGAGTGACCATTCTGTTGAATGGAGACATCTGGTCATGGACCAGGATGTGGAACCAGTCTAGCACTGGGGGACTCAGCCTAGAGCTAAGTGACGATTCTGTTGAATAGAGACATCTGGTCATGGACCAGGATGTGGAACCAGTCTAGCACTAGGGGACTCAGCTTAGGGCTGAGTGACCATTTTGTTGAATGGAGACATTTGGTCATGGACCAGGATGTGGAACTAGTCTAGCATCGGGGGACTCGACCTAGAGCTGAGTGACCATTCTGTTGAATGGAGACATCTGGTCCGGGACCAGGATGTGGAACTAGTCCAGTACTGGGGGACTCAGCCTAGAGTTGAGTGGCCATTCTTTGAATGGAGGCGGCTGGTCAGTTACCAGGAATTTAACCTAGTCCAGGACTAGGGACTCAATCTGGGGCTGAGGGCCAGTCTCTGGGAGAATGGAGGCACTTGGTCTGTTACCAGGACTAGGGACTCAATCTGGGGCTGAGGGCCAGTCTCTGGGAGAATGGAGGCGCTTGGTCTGTTACCAAGTATTTGACCTTGGGTCAAATTATGCAACCTATGGCTGAGGCACTTGGTCTGTTACCAAGATAACACTATAAGCCGTAGATTGGGTCTGGGCATGTGTGACACTCCTTCCTCGATCTGTGGGATTTGTGATCTTCTCCAGGGACTACCTACCCCTGGTTAAGACACCTAGTACTCGATCTTGGTAGCACATGGAGTGTGAGATAAAATCATTATTAATTCTCTCTATTTATGATGATGTACTTTGAGTGGGTTTGAAGGACCCCATGCTCACTTGTTTTGACCACAGGGCACCTGGAAAATACTAAGAGGTAAAAGGTAAAAATACATAAGGACCTTTGGACCACACGACACTTGAAGAAGGATTAAAGGTAAAAGTAAAAAAAGCATAAAGTACTTGGAAAAGACTAAAAGGTAAAAGTAAAAAATACATAAGGACCCTTGGACCACTAAAGAGTCAAAATGAAAATACATAAAAGGTCTTTAGTACCTTAAAGGTAAAGGTCAAAGGTAAAAGAATAAAATATAATTATTTTGTTCTTTTGAGCTTTGGTCCACTTACAGGTGAATCAAAGGATATAAAAGAAGAACAACTCATTTCATTTTAACATACACTTATGCAAAACGTTGAGCTGCTCCTTGGATGATTTTCGTTGGAAGAGAGAGAAGTTTTCCTTTTTTAGTCACTACCCTAGCATGGAGGCTTGATCTAGCTAGGGTATCTCCTTAATCTTGCCACAGCCAAAACCCTACAACAATTAGGGAATTTTGCATCTTCAGCTCTAAAGCATTTACTCTACAACTAGGGTTTCTACATCATTCTTTGCATCCAAACCCTAACACAACTAGGGCATCTTCTTCTTTCTATAGTCAAATCCTAAACTAAGGGTATCTTCCATTTCACTCCACAAGTGAACAACTAAAGACCTAGGGTCCTCACCCTAGCACCCGGGAAGTAACATATCACCCATAGGCAACGACATAATTCTCACAGGCAACAAAAGAAATTCACAGGCAGGCTGGCAGCATTCTAGGAAGCCTCCAGACAAGCTCGGGTTGACTGCTAACCCTCTCAAGCAGCTCAGAGAAAGTTCGGGCAGCCTGTTAGTAGGCCTGAGCAACTCTTCTCTAGCTCGGGCAGCCTGTTAGTAGGCTGGGGTAGCCCTTCTCTAGTTCGGGCAGCCTGCTAGCAGGCCTGGGTAGCCCTCACAGGATGCTATCCTCTGCCTACAGCCACCAGAACTTCACGGCCTGCTCTAGCAGGCCTCGGGCAGGCAGTTAAATGTCTGGGTAGACATCCACAACATCTGGGTAGGTGTCTACAGGATCCGGGCAGACTTAAACTAGTTCAGGCAGCTTGAAAATGTTCCGGGCAGTTAGCAATTGGTTCGGGCAGTAGGAAAAAGAGTTTTGGGCAGCAGAGAAACTGTTTTTGGGCAAAATAATACTTCTTCGGGCAGTAGACAGGCAGATCTGGGCAGCGGCACAGAACTCAAGCAGTTCACAGACAACCTCGAAACTAGATCTGGGCAGGAGTGAGAAAGATTGGGTAGAAATCCCTAATATGGTTTTCTGATGTAATTTGTACTTGTGAAATTCTTGGTCCAACCATGCTAGGTTTTGAAAGTGATGAAGCCTATTAGGGTTTGATAAATTATTGTTGGAAAAATTATTTCTGAACTCAAGTCATCTCATTGAAGAGATGAATTACTTATGCATTTGGGGTTTTTGTCCTTTAATGGTTTCCCCAGTGAAAATCTCTTGTGTTCAGTGTGTGTGATGTTTTGATGTATCTACTGCACTTGGTTATTGTTATCCATGCTACAGTGTGCAAAATTTTAAGAATTCATGCTAATGCTAAAATTCAACATAAATAATACAAGTAAGCCCCAAGAGAGGGGGTGCTCCATCAAAACCATGAGTATAATACCATCAAAGTGATACAAAACCCCAATATCACCCATGAAAGGAGGACGCTCTCATCAAACATGGTCCAAGCATCAACCAAAATTCCCAACAATCTAGGGTGCTCCACAAAACCACCCTTAAAACCATCAATAAAATGCTACACCATGGAAGAAAACCCACACTTGTCGTCCAATGTGCTCATAAAGTGGTCCAATGTGCCAACACCTAGGCTCAAATGAGGTGCGTTAGGGTCCAAATGGATGAGAGAAGGTCCAAATATGCTCAAAAACCCCAACAACCTCGTCAAGATGCTCACACGTGGTTAGATACTAATGGAAAGTCCAACGATCCAACTTCAAATGGTATGCAAGGTGAATAAATGTTCCAAAATGAAGTCCCAAGGCCCAACGACTAGGAAGAAATCTCTAGAAGAGTCCAAACATGCCAAGTAGCAAGGGTCTTCATCATGAGGAGCCAACCCTTTTCCTAGATATGAAAAACAACATGCAATGTCCCCCAAGTGGTAAGGCCTCGTCAAATAATGCCTAATAGCCGTCAATAATGTCCAACATCAAAGTCCATAAGTAATTATTTACCCTCTAATGAAATAATAATAAATCAACATCAAAACTTAAGCATTTTTGTTTAACATGATAATAATACACAAGATGCACATTATAAACACACTTTCTCTAAGTAACTCATTACTTAATAATATTTACCTATTCAGTCTAACATTGGTGTAGCCCTTATAATTCTTTCACATGTGAGACTAAATTAACATGTAGAGCTTATTTTTCTGAAGTCAAGTGAGGATATATGGAGTGAATTATGTACATAGAGAAGAAAGTGGGTCTTTGTGAAACAACTATCATAGCAACATAGGAGTGCTTGGTCTATCCTTAACTGTCAAGAGTTAGATTTTTTTTTATAAATTTTTTCTTCCATATGTGTGCTTAGGAAGAGCTGTCATGGGTCATCCATCCCCATGTCTTCATGTTGCGATCCCTTTTTATTTTTCTTTATTACTTTGACTTGATGCTTTTTATTTGCACATTTTGCATAGCCCTTTCATTGGCTTGGTCCCTTTTTCTTTAAATGTGTCTTAGACAACCTGGGACAAGGGAGCTTGGCTTTTGCGATGGGGAGTATTTGCCATGATATTTTCCTTTACATTTAATTTTTTTAGCATCTTCCTTTTTTGAGAGTACACGACTCTTTTGACTTTGATTAAGGCATTCATACATTGGAAACACTTATTAAGTAAAAAGAGAAACACCAAGGTTATACTAAGACAAGCAATAATCGAAGTGCGATTCATTATAAAAGTGTAATGTAATATCTCATTCTAACATATCATCATGCCATAAAACATGATTAAGTAAAGATGAGGGTTAGAGATGGCACAACAATAAGGGGTTATACTAAGACAAGCAATAATCAAAGTGCGATTCATTATGAAAGTGTAATGTAATATCTCATTCTAACATACCATATGCCATAAAACATGCTAAGTAAAGATGAGGGTTAGAGATGTCACAACAATAAGGGGTGATGCTCTGTCTCTGGCTAGGCATATTGGGGACCATGGACCATCTGGTGTTGTTGGATGAATCTCTAACCAATGATCTATAGTGCAAACACATATCTCATCTAGGGACAACTGATCATCATTTACCCCTTGTTGAAAGAGGTGTAATGAACAATCTTATCCATGAAAATTTATTATTAGACCTCATTCATCTTGTTTTTATATTTGGGTAGTAATTGTTTTAGGAGCCACTTTTTCAATAGGTCGTTTTCCACTTTTGTATCTAGTTTCTTAATGAGAAATTTAAATTTCAAAATATACAAACAAACCCTCTGCCCCCTCTTCTATTTTAAGTTGTATATTTCATCCACCACTTTTCTACCATCCCATGACAATTTGAATTCTTTCTCAAATTTGGTTATCAATGTTTTCTAATCTTGAAAATGATTTGTGGGCAACTCTTGATACCAATCATATGTAATGCCTCCAATTGTTGTAGTGAATGCCTTCTCCTAGAGTGTCTCCTCTTGTTTATTGTCCATCATAATTTTGCTGTAGATGTTACTATGCCTTATAGGGTCCTTATTCCCAACATCGCTAGGCATCAAGCAATATTTGCCTTTGAAGATAGGTGCCATGATCTTTTGTTTTAAGAGTGTCCTTGGTCATCTTCTTCTTGACTCTATCTTGATTTCACTGGTCGTCTTTTTCTTGGTTTTAAATCTTGTCCCATCCCTTTTGAGATAAGGACTTGAATTTGATTTGCTCCTATATTAGACCAAATGGAATTCCCTCTTTCTTGACCTATGCTCCATTTTTTTTGTGCATGGGTTAGTGGGACTAAAAGAGTACATCTGGTGAATCTACAATGTGCAAATGCAGAAGCAATTCCTAGATCAAAGCTAAAAGCAAGAAAAAGACAAGGATACAAGTGTCGAGCTAATGGAAGAAATGTCTAGCCATTGGAGAAAATACAGTATAGTGCCGGTACAACAAAATGCTATAAAAATGGAATAACTCTTGATGTTGGGTGAAAGAGAGGACATCAAGGTCCGTTGAGGAAGAGAACAACACAAATCTTGGTGTGCCTAGCAAAAGCTTGCTTTGACTGGCGCCATTTGCTCTAAAAACAAAGAATATGGATATACATTATGCTCTCGACCAAGAGAAGGTTGCTATCATCGAGCAAGGTGTAGCTGAGCAGCAGATTTGTGAATGAGAGGCCAAAATACAACCCAATTAGCTCCAGCAAGGTGAGACACAAACTAATCAACATTCAACACTTGGTGTCAGGGCCCCACAAGTGAGATTATCATGGAACAAATTCAAAATTCCTCAATGGCCAACCTTTAATTATGCCATCATGGAATATCAAAAGGCATAAGCAGGGATGGACCTTTGGTTAGTTTGTGGTTGATCTTCAACTATCCTGTTTCATAATGCATTATATGTTTTGATCATGTTTTGAATTTTGGGATTTATTAGGGTTTACAAGTATTTGACATTATGGACATCCTTTTAAATTTTGAAGTTTGAAGAATATGTTTATTGATGATTGGATTATATCATGATTAAGTTCCTCATGAGTTATATATGCTTATTGATCATGATTCTTAGTCATAGATGTTTATTTTTAACTGTTCTATGTTATAATTCATAATAAAGTATGTGTGTGTGTAGACACAAACCTAATGGCGGACCTCATCTGAACCTCATCCAAAAATTTGAACCCTTGAACTTGATGGTCGCTGAACCTGAACTCGAACTCGAACTTTGTGACTTAGGTGAAAACCCTGTATTCATATCTTCCGTACTAGCCTCCGAGGGGAAGTTGTTTCCTTAGTCAACACTCAAGACCAACGTCATTGACCTTCTCTAAATTTGTTGTTTGCTGATTTTCTTCATTTTGATCACCTTCCTCATTTGGCCAAGGTTGCGCACAAGATTGCTAGCTTTTTCATTTTGGTTTGATCCCTTTTTTCCTTTGTGGATGAGCTCATGCATGAGGGCAAGTATCCTGAAGGTGTCGTATTTGTCGACAGATCCGACATTGTAACACTATATTTCATAATCCAATACCCGAGTCCATCTAAAATTCTCCCATTTACCATTTTGTCCAGTAGATCCCTGCTGATGTCTATCTTAATGCATATTTGGGCATATGTTCACAAACCCAACTTAATCCTCTCAAGTTCTGTTTTTATGTAGCTTCCCAAAATATTCCTTGTATCCTCACTGCTCAGTGCACAAACCCAACTTAATCCTCTCAAGATCTGTTTTTATGTAGCTGCCCAAAATATTCCTTGTATCCCTCAAAGACTGATAAATACCAAAGATGTATTATCAGATTTAAGAGGCGAACCCAAACTGGCATGTAGTGACTGAAATAGTATTAGGGTCAAATTCTGGGAACCATAGTGTAACAAAAATTCCCATTTTTCTTCAAAAGTAGAAACCCTCAAACACTTTGATAATCATCAAAATTTGAAAACAAGACAATAACAGAGCCTTTAGAACATAAAGATACATCACGATGTTTTGTCCAAGTTGAGTGGCGAGTTGATCCACTGGTACAAATCTGATGTAGGAGGCCGGAACCCATTAAATATGCATGTGACTATAGTTGATTCATATACTGAGTGGAGGTTTGTGACCTCTTACTCTGAGTCATCTCCAACATTGGCACCTTTTTTAATTTCTCCACAGTAAATGCACTAGGCATAGCAGGGATCTAAACAGCTGTAGTCGAAGACGGTTGTTTATTTTTGACTGCAATCTTAAAAGAAACAGGCTTGGAAGATTCAGATGTGCCTTTACCCTCCACACCTCCACACGGGAAAAACTAAAAAGAGAGTTGAATCCTTACAAATGCTGTAGTCTGACAACAGAGTTCAATCATTGATTTGTTATCTTGTGAACATATGCTGTTGCTGGTCCACAGGGATCTGCTGCACTCTCTATTTCGCCTGCCATCGTTTTGCATTCAATCTTGTAGTGATCAAGTGTCAAGCCATAGCAAATCTCCTTCATAATGCTGGGCAAGGCCTTGGAAGCCAGGGTCGCAGCCAACTTGTCCTCAAGTCTGAGCAGTTACCACTTAGAGCAGACACAACACACTCACTGCACACCTATNGTTTTCTCCCTATATTCTCATTTGTTACTGTTTATCATGTGATTCTTGATGTTGTTTTGATGCAATCTTTCCTTGTAACTTTTGGCATCTTTAAAGAAAGTAATTTTTTGAGTATGTAACTTTTGATGTTATAAGTACCTCCACTTCTATTGACCCTCATTTCATTGTATAGGACAAGCAACATATGTTAAACTATTCTACATAATTATGTGATCGTGTGAGTGAGTGTAATTATCTTGGTTCATTCATGATTGTAATTGAGTACTCTATTGTTGCATATGTACAGTTATCTTCAACAACGTGCAATTGTAGATAGGTCTTTCTCATTTGAGGTAAGATTTTCTATTGTGTTTTTTCACATTTGCACCTTTTGGGATTCCTTTTGAAAATTGTTTGAGATGCTTTAAATTCAAACCATCAAACATGTCATATTTTAGTAATAAAACAACTACGTAAGAATCTTTTGAATATCTTGTCTATATACAATTAAATCTTTGCGTGATAATATATATTACTGAAGCTAAAGAGAAAAAACAATAAAGGAATGAAAAATAAACAATGAAGAATATTTTTCAGACGTTAAAAATTGGATGGGGAATTCTTTTGCTTTGTGTTATTAATTGTGAGCCTCATTTTCTGGAGAAAGGTGAGCAAGTGTTATTTCTCACATCATAATTTAGAAGGGAGATGCCTTTTCATTGCTAAAAGACATTCTTCCTAACCATGGAGGCTTCTCAAAGGTATTAATAATGCATGTTTAAATTTGGATATGTTCATAAGTTATAGTCAAGTATATACCTCTCCACTTTAACTAAATGGTCAACCAAGTAGGAGAATCTGCATTTTTCTATTATTCTCAACTTATTTATATGTTGAATGCATCCCTCACAATCACAAAGAAGACATCTTGAATTGCTTCTCATCAATTCTATTCTCGAAATGTAGAGTCCACACTCATCTTGTCTGTAGCCATACTTGTTCATAGCCATCATGTCGATTGAAACCCAAGCAGCTTCAGGTTTAGAAAGCTCGTTGACTTTCAATTCTCTTGGCCCGTGATTGGTGTCGTTGGCTCTCTTGTTAGATAAGTTACAAGATTGGTCTCATTGGCCCTTCCATCAGATAACCCATCGACTCTTTCTTAGCCCAAGCTGGCTCTATTTGGTCACATTGACCCTAAACTCAACATTCATATCTTGACTTGGGTTGCTTGTCAGCCCTAACCCATCATCTACAAATAGTGGCTCTGTTCATCTCACGATTTGTGATATGTAGGTCGTGTTGTCTTGATTTGGTCCTCAATTCCACGAATCACTTATAGGGACTTGTGTCATTAGGGTATTATAAAAGGATTTGGTGACCTCCATCAAATATCGAAGCCTCTAGTCTCGTGGGGCCTCTTCTAATGCCCTTGGGAAGTTTGTCTCTTCTGCGCACTTTGATGTCCCCCTGTAGCTTATTTGACCTTCTCCTTTATTGCGTGCATTTGCATCTTGTTTAGGGGAGGAGATGACAAATCCCTTCGTCAAGTGGAGAAGTTGGGGGACAACAACATTAAATTAATTGCTAGGATTTCAGAATTAGAGAAACATGATTCTAGAGTAGTGGCAATTGTTTTTGTAGTAGCTGCCTGAGGCATCACCTCAGAAGTCAGCTCGGTAAATAAATAATTAACAATAATAACATGTAATTTATTATTATTAATTGACAAGTCGGCCCTAGTAATTAGGTCAAGTCGCCCTAGTTTAAAAAGTCTCTTAGAAACTATATAAATAGAGGGCGCCTCTCCTCATTTGGAGACACTGCAACTTAGCATTGCTACACAAGTTCGCCTCTTCTGGAGAAGTTCGCCACTGCAGTAGGAGAGGAGGTTTTTTGGGGCTCTCCATCTTTGGAGAAGGTTTTTTCTTACCTTTCTTGGGGTTTGTGCTACTACGATTTGGAAGCACTTCTATCTCTGGACGATTCTTCTCTATTGGAAGGGCTAGCTTAGGGGTGACATTATTTTGTCTATGGTTGGGAGATGATCTTAGATCATCTTGGTTAAACGAGCTCCACATATTGTTTTTGTGCTTTGATATTCTTCTAGTGATCTTGGTTTTGCAGCTGTCAAATTCTAACATGGTATCAGAGCGGTGCTAAAAGAATTCATTACCGAAAGCTAGTGCTCCACGTTTTGGAGTGTTTCCCACCTTAGATCATCCCTTAAGGAGCATAGAGCAACTTGCCCTCTTAGGGCGCATCTTTCTATGGAGGCCAAATTTTGATCAGAGAAGTTTCATTTTTTGACCTAATATTGTCAGGGGTCAAGACCTAGGGCTTCCACATTTCAGCTGTTTTGTCCATAGTTTGAGACTGATTTTACCTTGCTCTAACTCGCCTCAGTAGGGCGCATTCATCTGTGGATCTAGATTTTCAAGCCTCCATACTTCATCTGTGACCTAGCTCCTGCTAAGGTTTCTGGTCCAGTTTTGCAGTCAAGATGATTGGGATGAAGGTTGAAGATAGGCTTGATGGGACTTCCAATTTCAGCTCATGGAAGTGAAGGGATCTTCTTATCCTAGAATAAAATGTTCTCTTGAAGTTCGTGAATAGAATGTTTTAGAACCAGAAGAGGAAGCTAAGAAGGCTAAGTGGAGAAAGAATGATGCTAGGGCAAGGAGAATCCTGGTAGATACAGTGAAGGACCATTTGGTTCCTCAGATCTTTGTAAAGATGACCTCCGAGAAGATGTGTAGAATCTTGAGGAGGTTATTCCAAGATAGCAATATCAACCATGGTCTTGCCTTAAGGAATCATCTGTTGAACCTTAAGATGTCAAGATCCGAATTAGTTTCCTCTTACTTTATGAGGATCTTAGAGTTGAAGAATAAACTAAGCACTATTGGAGATCCAGTCAATGATAAAGAACTTGTCATGAATACTCTTAATGTTATCCTTTTGTCTTGGGAAGCATTCATTCAGAGTCTTGTTGGGAAACTGAAGTTGCCTAAGTTTGATCGTATCTGGGCACTATGTATGCAAGAAGAGATAAGACTTGCAGCGAGAAGAATGATACATGGAACCCAAAACGAAGAAAGCCAAGCCCTTACATCTCATGTCAAGAAAGGAAAGGGTAAGGGAAGTAAGTTTCGTGGCAAGAAAGGAAAGTGTGGAAGATCAAGTGCTACTTCAAATCAAAAGAAGAAGAAGGATCTTTCATGTATCCGTTGCTACACATGTAATAAACTTGGACACTATGCCCGAGATTGTGATTCAAAGAAGAGGAAACATGAAGTCTCAACTATAGATGTCGATGAAGACCTCTCAGAAGAAGCCAAAGATTGAGGATCATACAGAGTTATTTTTCTAGTACTCCCTATGTTGAGGAAATGATATGAAGATCCAGGTGGCGGTGGACTCCCAACAAGAAAATGAAGATCAATGGACTCTCAAAGGAGGTAGTGGGAGCCCACCCACAAAGCAATGAAAGATAAGTATTTGATTTTACATGCTTGGATAGATTAGATCTGGTTGTTTTGGATATATGTAGATCTATATTCCTAGATTTAGGAAGTTTGTTGAGCATGTAGTTGTTTATTGATGTATAGTAGGCTCAAGTAGTATTTGTCATGATTTATCCTGTAATGCTGCACAACATTTCATGGGCTCCTCTTGGACGACATTTCCTTCTAACATGCTTAGAGTAGTGCACACTCTTGATGGCATGCTATAATGGAGATCGCAAGCATCCAAATAATAGCCATGTGTATGTTGCGCTGAAGCATTGGCTAAAAGATGCCTACGTACTTGGATGAACTATTATTATTGCACTGAATAAATTTGATTATGCAATGTTGCTAGGCATCTGATAGGATTTGACTTGTAGGGAATGCTATGGCCTACAAGAAAAGGATGACGAAACTTGGTCTGAAGGACAAGTGATCCCGTTGATATGCATATAGAACATAAGTAGAAAGCCTCTAGAAGCATGACTCTCAGCCTTGAAAGAAGGATGACTTTCGATCGAAACAGTTAAGTGGAAGTCATGACAACAGACAGATGAGGACTGAGTACATATGTGGACACATGACCCACAGGACCAGATGATCTCATGTAGAGATTGGCGATTGGAAGCAGGCGACTTGAATGAATGTCAGTCTCTTTGCTACAGATGTTCGTCTCTTTGACGATTATGGGAAGTAGTTACTTTCCAGTCAGAGTCCTGGCAGATGGATTCTGGAGGACGAAATTTACTGAGTGGATTTTTGGGGCGATAGAGGGAGTTAGCCCTTAAGATGAGGATCCTGTCCTATTGCATCACTTATGGATGCTGTGGCAGGAATATGATGAAGACTTCCTAAGTTAAGGAAGAGCACAGTTGAGATCCTGAGCAAATCGAGCATGACGACTATGGCTACACTGATGGCGATGTTGTTTTGATCCATGTAGACAGTTGCAGGATCCTTGATGTACTTGGTTGTCTCCAGGATGGATACTTACATTGTATCTATGGATTGTCCAAAAAGGGAGCAGGATGATCAACTACGGAGGGAGCAGGATGCTCAAATGCTGAGGGAGCAGAATGCTCTAGCACATAGAAAGGACTCCTTGACACCCTGAAATGAGGTGGTGAAACTAGCCTATTGTTACTCTCTCTCAGGTACATGATTTCAGTGATATGATTTGTTATTATATCTAGACAGGGAAGGACAAAAATGTCTTCCCCGATATATTTGATGCCTCTGCTAGCTGACATGTGTGCAAGACTATAGTATTCTCTCGATCACTCTGTGATGGAGTGAGGAAATTTGTCGGACATCCTGAAAAATGGATGGAGAGGTTGACGCACAGTGTACCTGTATGAAACAGGATGGGACTGTACTATACTCCTTGACACTCTGTGGAGTGGGGAGATTTGGTTCTATGGTTATACCCCTCACTAAGAGGGAGGGATGAGTTCTGTTTGAACTCTCTTACCTAATGTTAACACCTATGTACAGTGACGATAATTCTATGAATATACGAGTTCTAGGTACACATCCGGGGACCATTGGTCCTAATGTGAACACCTATGAACAATGATGGTGATTCTGAGAACACTTGAGTTCTAGGTACACATCTGGGGACCAGTGATTCTACACCTATGAACTATGACGATGATTTTGGGAACACTTGAGTTATAAGTGAACATTTGTGGTTGAGAATTTGATGTGGACACCTGTGAACTATGGCGTTGATTCGGTATGAACTCTTGAGTTCTGGGTGGACACTTGTGAGTCATGCAATGATACTTGGCTCCGATACTGGTAAGCTATGCTATGCATATCTTCGATGCTAGTAAGTCATGGTACATGGCTCTGTAACTCATTGGGTAAGTCATGTCGGAACACCTGGCTCCGACACTGGTAAGTTATGCTATGCATAGCTTCGATTCCAGTAAGTCATGGTACATGACTCCGTATGCTCAGATGAGTAGAGACATAGTCAAGACCTCCGATGACTATCCGAGACTCATCTTGGAGATGGAGTAATAGTCAAGGTCTCCGATGACTATGTGCATAATCAAGACCTCCGAGGACTATCAGAGACTCATCTTAGAAATGAGGTAATAGTCAAGGTCTTCGAGGACTATGCGTGACTATCCGAGACTCATCCTGGGGATGGAGTAATAGTAACAGTATTGGTTCTACATGAACCTGTCTTCATATCTAGCATGAAATAAGGCTAGCTCTGCCAGAAAACGTATGTGGTCTTCACATCCAACATGAAACACGACTGGCTCTGTAGGAAGACGTATGTGACTTACATCCAGTATGAAAAAGAAATGGCTTTGTAAGATCTTGCATCCAATATGAAAAAGGACTGGCTTTGTAGTGGTACACCCAGCATGAAACAGGGCTGGTTATTAGACAAATTTAGCAACCTGTATGGTTGGGAGATTATGGAATGTAGCCCATACAACTATGATAAAAGTATCACATAAAGTTATGGCCCTTGTGATCCCTCATCCGATTGTAGTCCTTATGGATATTATGAGGTTGTGATGACTCACTAGTAGTGATAGTCCTAGTGAGATCTTTGGGATGTGTTGATGCACGTTGATTACATGCATGCTTCCCTGATGAATTGGGTTGAGCAGATGCATGTATGACTTCTCGATGCACTGGGAAGAGTTGTGGAGTTGGTGCATGCTTCCCAGATGAATTGGGTTGAGCAGATTATGGGATGTAGCCCATACAACTATGATAAAAGTCTCACATAAAGTTATGGCCCTTATGAGCCCTCATCCGATTGTAATCCTTAGGGATATTATGAGGTTGTGATGACTCACTAGTAGTGATAGTCCTAGTGAGATATTTGGGATGTGCTGATGCACGTTGATTACATGCATGCTTCCCTGACGAACTGGGTTGAGTAGATGCATGTATGACTTCTCGGTGCACTGGGAAGAGTTGTGGAGTTGGTGCATGCTTCCTAGACGAACTGGGTTGAGTAGATGCACATATGACTTCCTGATGTACTGGGAAGTGTTGTGGAGTTAGTGCATGTTCTTCGATGAATTGGATTGAACTGATGCACGCCGATTGATTAATAAAGACTTCTTGATGAACTGAGATTGTGTCAGAAGCCCTTCCTTGCGATATAGATGTTGATTGAATTGTCATTGATGCCAACATGGACTTGCAGTGGCCCCATAGGTAGTCATTGATGCCACCAAGTCCCTCTTGCAATGCACAGGTATGGATGATCCCCGTACCCTCACATCCAGTGCCTTGGAGCTCTTGAAACACCTTGTATCCAGTTGACATGGTCCTTATACCCACGAGGTTGGATCTTGGAGCCACCACCATGTTGATGATGCTGAAGACCCTGCTGATGATGCTGAAGACCCTGGAGATGGTGTTGAAGCCCTTGTAGATGATGGAGAAGCCCTGGATGGGTTGAAGAAACATTAATGACCCATTCTGTGGTCATTCATGTTTTCGTTGGGGTCATGGAACCCTTGTATGTGATTCTTGCTACCATTATGATGATGATGACCTTGTATGGTCTTTGTATGTTGTGGAACCCATGAACATGCCCTTGGTATAATGAAGAAGCCCATGAAGCCTCTTGCTTGATGAAGAAGCCTTGAAGAAGTCCTTGGACCCACACTTGATGGTTTGATGGTCCTTGTACCCTTGGAGGAGGTGTGAAGATGTTGTGTGTGTTTATGGGGTATTGAAACCCTTGAAGATGGTTTGCACCCTTCATGAGGTACTGGGGACATGACACTTAATGGATTGATGAAGAACAAACCCTAAGACATGATAACCATTGAAGATGATGGCACACACATATATGGTGGCATGATAGCACTTGGGACGCTTGCTACACCCTTGGTTTTGACGATGGACACACACATAATGTTGAGGTCATTTGCATACCCTTGACTAAGGGTTCTTGGTTCCTTGATGAAGGCCTTGAGGCTTGTGGTGAACTTGAAGGTACATGTGGGAACCTTGATGACTTCTTGGAGTATAATCAAACCCTATGGTTGACCATAATAAGGTGGAGCATACACTTGTTTTATGATGACCATTGAGGATGACTTCTAAATGGTATGGTTGACCTATTAAGGGTTTGTGTGACAAATTAAAAACACAAAATAACCAAACATACCCCTATGTGCTATAATGGTGTGGCAAAGAAATGTTGAAATCAAAATAAAAAAATAAATATCACCCTTGAAGTCGGCCCTAATCCAAGGAAGAAGTCAACGTTGAAGAGTATATAAACTCAAGTCATTTCCACTCACAAACACATCCAACGAAGATGATGAAGAGTGACCTCGCTAGAACTTGTGGATTGAGGTTATTCGCTCAGTTGAGGAAAGATACTCGTGGGAGCCGACCTTGTACACATGCATCCTTTTGGAGACTTTTTCTTATCTTTTTGAGGACTAAACAATAGCCTACTTGGTGTTCATTTTTGGCAGAACCGAGCTTTCACAAGTCTTAACACAGTTCGAATTTTGCTTGCTTGTACAGTGAACCTTTCTCAACATATAAACAGTTTTTGAAGTCATTATCCATAGTCCGAATTTGAGTAGAAGTTGAGGTTAAAACAACCCAAGTAAGTGACTAGTGTTGGAGGCTTTTCCACACTTGAAACAGTCTGAATTTTTGCCAAAACAATCGGAGTTCAAGATGCTTGTACAGTCCAAGTTATTGACAGTGATTTGGGTGAGGATTACAGTCCGAATTTATGAGTTTGCTACACTAAAAAAGTCCTAAATTTGATGGTGAAGACGAGCTTATTACAATGATTATTTGGAGGTGTTGCCTCCTCTTACGCACTTGGGGTTAACGCAGTAGAAATTTTCAAGCTGCTTGGTGCATCCTTGGGGGCAAGTCTTGAGTCAAGTACTGTCACTTGATCTTGACTCCTCCGTTTAGGCTTAACTCCTAACGAAGCCAAGGGGGTAGACCCTATTAATGTTACTAAGGCTTTAGATACTTAGTTGTTTTGGATGAAAAATTGTTGTTTAGGAGTTTGAAGGTTAATATATTAATCAAGACAATTGCAGAATTAAATCAACTATACAACATATATGAAATAGAATAATCATGACAAAATATAGCTTAATTGAATGGAGCAAATAATAAATTTTAAAGACTAGTGCCGTGGAGTCAAAGCAAATGTTGCTGTAAAGTAAATGTTTTGCAATTGTATTCTTGGTTAATTTTATTATTTAAAAGATGAATTGATTAAAGGAGAGAGGGGATCCCCGATATACTGGATGGTACGGGGAATATGTCTGAATTTTGGGAAAAGTGGCTCCGCATGGGAAAATGTGGGCTAGATGGAGTCGTGGGGGGGGGGGGGGTTCAACACTACACCAACAAGGATGTAGCCTAACGGGACCCCACGGTCACTTTCTAGTTGTTCCCGCTTTCCCTGAAGATTTTGCCCACTATTCACCAAACTCGTTTACGCCGGATTTTCGTAATGTTTAAGGGATGTTAATTTTATTAATGTGAGTTGATCAAATTAATTGCGAGTAATTAATTAATGCACACTTCCGCTTTTGATATCCCCAAGAGTCGGACAAAGCTGCGAGGGGTAGAGCATACATGGAGGAGGCAAATGTTTGTTCCAATTTGTAAAACAAAGTACAAACTAAAACTACTTGCAGAAGGAATACAACCCGTTAGGGCGGATTGTGTGCTTGTATTACAAGAAAAATCAAAGAAATCTGTGAGACTAATTACTACGACAATAAAATGTCGGGTTAGTGTTCGTTACTCTGCAAATGTAAATGAAACTTTGAAAGAAAACTAAACGAACTGAAAGTAAAAGAAACTAAGCATAAAGCAAACCACTAAGAAGGCGACACGAATCCCCCAAGGGGAATGGAGTGTGGGCGCTTGGAAGGCCCACTTGCTTCTCTTTTATTTATTTTATTACAATAAGTTTTTAGGAGAAAGAAGACCTTTGATCCTTTAAATGTGGGATCAATGAGGTTTACAATGACTCGGAATTGAAAGGGAAAAATAGTGGGCACTTTGGAGCTTTTGGATAGCTAGATTTGTCAAATTTTGGCCATAGTTTCTTTCTTTTTTTCTTTCAACCTGCTAAAAACCAGCAAGCTAACAATGTACAAATTAGTGGATTAGTATAAGCATGTACATAAAATACACTATCTAGTACTTTACAAAAAATGGGAAAAATTTACTGCTTTGAGTACTAGAAAGGAAGTGTTAGATCTAAGCTTAAGATATCTATTAAAGCACTTTAGATCTAACATGTAAACAAGCCTAAACTTCATATAATAATCTTTTAAAGAAATCTAAGCTTGTAAGAAAAGTAACCAAAGAGAAAGATTGAATTTTTATGAGATGGGAGAGAAAACCCTCAAGCTCAAGCTTGAACGTTGTGAAGAAGAGAAAGCGTCTGTAGGACAAAAAAAATTAGATACAAGGAATAGTGGTGAGGAGGAAGAAGATGCAATTGAGCTCAAAATCCTCCTTTGCCTTCGATGATCTGCAAAGCTACACAACCTTTAAACAAACAAGATTAAATCTAGTATATTTTGATAAAAGAAATTTGGGAGAGCCTCAGTATAACTGACTACAGTTGGCTACTCTTAGATCTCTAATAGCAAAACATCAGTAAACAAATTGAAACTACAAATGTTTACTATATTGGCTAGTAATAGCCTTTTAAGCTAGATAAACATCTACAAGTTTGAAATAAAGAGAAGTACAACTAGCTAAATATCACCTTCATGAAGCTCAAGCATTCACAACCATGAAAATTTGCACCATATGGACCTCCAAAGTCTTCACTTTATTCAACAAAATATAGAAGCAACTAAGTATTACAAGAGCATTGGTTCAATCCTCTATCTTCAAATAATGGAGCAATGCCTTGCTTATATAGAAAATATGACCAAGAGAGGGTGGTGCACTTGCCCAAGAGAGAGCACTTTGCTTGAGTTGGCATGGGATGGAAAAGACAAAAAATATGCCAACTTTTAATTCATAACTCAACACTTGCTATTATCCTCACAAATTTCCATCTTTTTCTTGAGAGATGTGCTCCACTTGATTGAGCAAAATCGACTTGCCTTTATTTGCCGAGAAAAACACTCCAAAGTGTTTTAGAAACCTTAGGAATAATTCCACTTTACTTTTCCAACTCATAAAATTCATTTTCGGCATGTTTCTTTTATTTTATGAGTTGCCGAATTTTTCACTTTATCTTATTTTTTGGTCTTTTTTACCATTTTCGAGTAATAATTAATTTTAGAGATAAATAATTACTCAAAAACTTAGGAAAGTGGGTTTAAGGGTTAAGTGGGTGCTCTGAGTTAGAAAATGAGCACTCCCATGGCAAATTCTATCCCAAGGCCACACTTTTATGCACTTTTGAATATTTTTAATTAACTTTTAAAAATAAGCCTAGAAAAACGGAAAAATTTATAGTTTTCGGAAATTAAAAAAAACCTATGGGGGACTTAGTACATGTTCATATGACTCAAAAACAATGATTAGCATGGTAATATACATTGACACATAGGTTTTAATAACCTCCTAAGGTCTAACCACCAAGACATTTACTCTAGCTTTGGAGGAGCAGGTGAAAAACTCGAAAATTATAAGTCATTAAAAAACGACAAATAATTTTCAAGGAAAAAACACCCTAGATTAAAGTATTGATGACTAGGTCTTAGTAAAGTCAAACCTTTTACATAATTTCATCATGCTAAGTCATTTATTACAATTTCCCCGCAGGGTATGAACATATAAAAAAAATAAAAAAAGGCCACTAATTGGTCTGATAAACTTCTGAACACATCGATGAACAATTGAATTGTTCAAATCTTTGATTGCTCACTGGAAATCCACCTAAGTGCAACTTAGTGGATAACAGGAGGGTAAAAGAGTCTGATGCTGAAGTCATCTACAACACATCTACACAATTCTATAGCAGAGAATTTGAAGTCATTTGCAATACACTCACAGTCAATTCTTGAAGATTTCTACAGTGTGAACTCATCTACAAACAGTCACAAAGTTTGGTCTTGTTTGGGGTCTTCTATAGCAGACTAACACAACTCAGGTGTGGAGTCTAAAAGTTGTGATATCCATAACTTATGAAAGGTAAGATCACTATGATGATGATAATGATGTGTACATGATGAATACTAAGCAAGCTTATACCTTATGATGATGTTGCATACTACTGTATGATATGATGATGCACACCATGATGATGTGATAATAATGCATTCCTACACACTATGATGCATACACCTTATGATGTTGATGCATACTCCATGATGGTGTATCCTTTGATGATTTGATGTATAAACAAGCAGTGCACTTGAGTAGACCTTTGCTTGTGCAACATTGACGTGAGCATGATATATGTGAATTGACTGTTGGCATGAAGTTGAAGTCCTGCATATGCAGAACTGAACTGGGTACTTGTTGAATGAGTTGAGCAAAGACAAGTCGATGGCTGCAACTGAGTGACAGGTTAACAAGCAGAGGTTTATGATGTTTGACAGACCTCGATGATGATGATGATGCATACTTGGTGCATACTTGTTGATACTCTTGATGACGATGGTGATAACGACATGGGCATACCTAGATGAACAAATTTCTTGATGACTTGGCATGAGGACTATGAGCAGACTTTTGACAACAGGTGTTGATGAGCTTAGAACAAGTTCAATGTTGATGAGTAGATTGATAAACAGAGGTTGATTGAGCAGCAAAGGTATATGATTGCAGCAGATTGTTGACAATCAGAGATTGACATCAAGCTTCCAAGTAGTATATTGCACTTGAGGATTGGACTCCTCAACCCTTTCTTAGTTGGAGCTAAGAAAACCAGGCTAGGTCCTGTTACAAGAGTTGGTGCTCTTTTCATCAGTTGGTGCTGATTGTAATCGCGAAGATTGAAATCTTCCATTGCAAATAAATAAAGCTTACATTACCTATATTGCTGTGTCTCTCTTTGATGTGTTTGTTATGCTTATGATTTAATTGATGAAAATGATAATGTGATTGGTAACATAATGCTTGATATACTCTGATTGATTAAAAGAAGGTGAAAAATGTTTAAATTGCTCACACACTGATTCCCCCCCCTCTTAGTTTGGCCATTACTTCCAACAATAGAGATGATTGAGATAGCCGTGATGTACTGTTGATATCCAGATGTGTTCCAGTATGGTAATACTTGTGATGTAGGTAAGAGGGAGTGTTGTTGTAGTAGCTGCGTGAGGCATCACCTCACAAGTCGGCTCAATAAAGAAATAAATAACAATAATAAAATATAATTTATTATTGTTAATTAACAAGTCGGCCCCACTAACTAAGTCAAGTCAGCCCAGTTTAAAAGGTCACCCAAAAACTATATAAATAGAGGGCGACTCTCCTCATTTCGACACACTGCTACACAAGTTCGGCTCTGCTAGAGAAGTTCGCTACTGTAGCTGGAGAGGAGGTTTTTTGGGGCTCTCCATCTTTGGAGAAGGTTTTTTTCTTATCTTTCTTGGGGTTTGTGCTACTACAATCTGGAAGTACTTCTATCTCTGGACGATTCTTTTCTATTGGAAGGGAGAGCTCGGAGGTGACATTATTTTGTCTATGGTCGGGAGATGATCTTAGATCTTCGTGGTTAAACGAGCTCCACATATTGTTTTCGTGCTTTGATATTCTTCTAGTGATCTTGGTTTTGTAGTTGTCAAATTCTAACAACAACGACATTATTTTTCAGGAGCTGATCAATAGATTGGAACTTGTGGAATTATCCAATAGCACACTACGGATAGAGGTCTGTAAACTTATACAAAAAATAGGGGAAATTGAATCCGAGAACATAATTTTAAAACAACAGTTCAAGGATACTATGAACTAACAACTCTTCACCCTCTAGGGGATTCTCTTCATGCAAAAATCCTAGATCTCAAGAACACACGCGGTAAATTTTGTTTCCAATAAGCCTTGCTTGAATAAGAAGATGAGACTTGACAGGAAACTCTGAATTTTTGTGTTCAAGTGGTAAAGGGGAGGAGCAACAGCCCCCCTCGAATAGAGGTTGAGGAAGTTGTACAGTCCAAACTTTTAGAGGAGCGTACTAGGAGAGATCGAGTGATGAACTTGATGGAGAGAGGAATCCCTTTGCCGTCATCACCTTACCTGCCATGTAGATAGGTGTGGCATTTTTTTAGGGTACCTTGGTCCTCTTCAAGTTAATTCTTGAGGGCTCGTGGTTTGGCTTTGACTTCACACTGCCCCTGTTTTCGATCCTTGTGGGATAGATTGCGGGACTTGAGGTCTAAACATAATCTCTTTTCTCTCCCTCATAGGATCTTTTTTCACATTGACCTCACTAGATCTCGAGTCCTAGAGCTACTGTAGGAGTGCGAGGAGGTTGCCATAGCATGGAAAGTAGGCAAATGGGTTGTTATGAGAGATCTTAGGGCTATATTAGAGATTCCCCTTGCCCAAGGTGGACCCATCCTAGGCCTTCCAAATGAGGCCACCGCTTGCGGCAAATCGGGTTGTTAGGCATCTACATCGGGTGTTGGAATTGTAATGGAATATTTTGGCCTTTTTTCAGGTTCGATTTATGATGCTTTGAGAATCAGATATTTTGTTTCTAATTGAGACTCATGAAAGCCCCACTATGCCTATTTTGGTTTACCTAGGGTACCACTGCTTTTCAATCTGTAGGAACGAGACCCAAAACTCAAGGAGTGTTTGGAGTTCAGTGGTTGTTGATTGTTTGTTCAAAGATTCTCTCCTGAGTAGAGTCTCCATGGTGGCATTTGATGATTATGCGAGATTTATGTGGATCTAGGTTAGTTGTATGCCCTACCTCTCTCTTATGACATCTTCATTGTGGTGTTCTAAATCCCTCCTACCACTTCAGGTTTTGCTCTCCATAGGGATTTGGATAAGGATCCCTCTGAGGATTATATGTAGATATTGTTCATTGCTTAGATTTGGGTGAGATTATCCTCGTGTGGAACTTCAATGCCTGCACAAGAGTCCATTAGAATCCCCTTCACGACAGGTATGAGGACACTCTTTGTCTGCATGAGATTGATCCATATTCAATAGGCTTGCACAAGTCCTTGGATGATGCCTTGTGATCCCTTACAGGAAAAACATATGATAGATATCTTTTGCACCTTGGAGAATTTCATGAGTTGTTGATCCTGAATGGCATGTCTTGTTTCCTAGATTCCAAAAGATTCTCATGTTTTCCTCATAGTGGGGGGGGACAAGTGTGGTTGATTATGTCTTGGCCAACTACGGCCTCCTCCCTTCTATCCATAGGTTTTTCATCACCTCCATCCCGTTAGCCAATCACTCCCTCTTATCCTTCTCCCTCAGAGTAGGCCACTCCCTCTTGCCCCCTAGCTCCCCTTGCACCACTTTGTTGTTTGAGGATGGAGATTGAGATTCTTTAGTATCTAGCCTCTAACATTTGCTTCCTCTCTTATCTAGTTTCTCGTCTTTTGAGTTAGCCTCCAAATATGCTCATCTTTCTTGGACTATTTGGGATGCGACCCTTTGCTCCTAAGCTCACATTACCAACACTCTCTCCCACATAGTGCATTATGGATCCAACTCTATGAATTTATGGTATGAGGATGATTGCAAAAGCCAACACAAACAGGTCTACCCGTTCCTCAACAAATCCTATCGTGTTCTCCAACTCCGCAAGAAGTGCCTTTTTATCTCTCAGAGGAGACATGCTATTGCCATGCCCTCCACCATGCCCTCTGCCATACCCCTAAAACCTTCTAGCACTTTGTCTTTCCTTGACAGTCCATTCTCTCCTCTGATCTTGACCCCCACTCCATGTTCACCCATATGACTACCCTCCATGATGTGTTAGGGCATCCCTCTAGTTTGATCATCGCCCCCCCACACACATCTGGGAGATGAAAATCAATAGAGTAGTAGATGAGGAGGGATTCCAAGTTGAACTCTTCAAACATGGTAGACCAATACTTTTGATTACATCACAAACTTGTAGTTGCCTCTATGAGGTGGATCTGGGATGGACGGTAGAGGGATGAGCAACTAAAGAGGTGGAACGAAGATTGCCTCGACTCCCAAATGGATGGTTGTCACACCAATCGAGGCAATCTTCACTTGATGTTGTCTTAGCCCAAGACAACAATGGGGGAGACCCAGTTCTATACTCCCGACAGGAGAGATTAGACCTAAACACTAGATCAGATCAAATGGACTTGAAGTATGTAAGGTGTAAGGTGGAGGAAACCCTAGATCTATGGATGACGTCACTAGGTGAACTAGGGCTTGGATCAGGGTTTATGAGATGTGAAATTTGATCCAAGTTCAAGACACAAGTGACGTATAAGCCCAATACTAGATCCAGGATTAAGGTAATAGCAAAAGATGAAGATGTCCACTGCCTTGGGAAACGTGACCAATGCAGGGAGGGTAAAAACATGATTGGGGCTATCTAGTACCTAGGGATAGACTCGAAAGAAGGTATGACAATGTCAAAGCACTCGAGCCACAAGAAAACGGTCAAAACCCAGGAGAAAGAGGCAAAAAGAAGGGTAGCGCTAGGGTTTGAAGACCAGTGCCTTGGGATTTGGGCCCAATGGAGTCACCTTTAGCCCAACGTTGAGGAAGACCCACTTAGGGTTTGACCCGATCTACAAAACCCAGAAATGGTTTGACCCGAGATCAAGCGGTTCGATCTATAATATTTTTTGATTTTTAATATTTAGGGTTTTAAGATGAAAATGAAGATGCCAATGGATTGAGTTTTAGAAAATAAACACTAACCTGTAGATCTTACCTGGAAAACCTTGTAGATGCCTTGATGGTGATGATCTATGTTGTCTCGATCAATTTGAGAAGATTTGATGAAGTTTCTATGTCCAACGATTTTCCTAAGGAAGCCACTGTGCCCTCTCTCCTGCACAACAAACGTCAACCATATCAGATTTGCTGCATCATGAGAAAAGAACAAATGCTACAGAAAAATAGCAAGATGAAATCATAGATCGCATTGATACTAATGAAAACCCCCTGATACAAAATGCATCCAAGCCAAGCGAGTTGAGGAACCCCTGCAAAAACGCCCAAGTTGAAGTCGCCCTCCTGTAGACAAGACAATGTTTCCCAAAAATATATAGATCTCACAACAAATACCCAAATGCTAGGAAGCAATAGATTTTCCAATCACCATCTAAGAACACCAGATGCAAAGGAGATCCAAAAAATTTCCACAAGAATAGTTTTTTCTATTATCCAAATCCAAGAGCCAAAGACCCCTTACAAATGAGAAATTCTCTCCTTTAAATAGGAATGAGAGAACCAAAATCATAACCACTTTTCAAATGGGTGGCTAAGATTAAAAGATTACAATGTTTTAATCAATGGTTGAGATGAGCTCAACATAGAGTACATGGATCAATACAATAATATAAAATAAAAATAGACCAATTCACCCTAGGAGAGGGGATCCCACTCAGATAAAAAATAAATGAAGCTCATGGTGGGTCCAAGGAGTGTTAACGGACTCCCCTAGGGTGTCCCCATGGCACAATAAAAATAATATAATTTTTTAACTGCAAAATAGTGCCTCTTTGAGGAAATCGTGAGCCTCCAAAAGCTCCCAAAAATAATAAAATATGCCCGAAAAATGGATGTGGGCCCATCCAAGTGCAACAACTGCTGGAGAAGGAGTGGAAGACATCACACTCATCATCAGAACTCATCGCATGCCATTTCCCTGCCTCAGTAGCCCAAATCGAATTCTTCAGTAGCCATTTTAATTATTTTTTATCTGCCTCGGGAAATGTGATATGCCAAAAACTGCCTCCTAGGGTGCTTGCGTTATCCAACTGATCCCACCAGGCTCTCTGGGAGGGGGGTAATATGGTACAAACAAGTGGCTGGACCACCCCCTCCTCATACAACTCCCTAGGAGATCCAAGAAAATCATCTCCCTGCTCAGACAGGCCATCTAGCATGGCAAAACTGCACCAGAATGGTACACTGAGCCAAATCATTCCTCCAACTGCCCGGAACTGAAAGCAAGCTGTTTCATTGGACTCAGGGAGTCCAAATCCATCTAAGGTGCATACTCATACACCCTATATGTCTCTGCATGATCATCACAATATCCAATATACCCAGATAGACAAAATAATAATCAGTAAATGACCATATAATATAGCCCAGGCTGACATCCATCCGCTGCAAGTGTTCAAAGGTTAAGACATGCTCTACAAATCATTCAAATAACACTTATAACAAGTAGCAATCATTTCACTGGCGATCTATCAACCAAATATATAGGGTTTCATTTATTTATTATAACTCAGACCAGACTTTCAAGACCATACTCACTTCATAGTTGTAATCAATTTGCTAGTGAAGGGTGAAGGCTAAAATTTACAAGGCTAGGCCAAAAGGGAGACTACCAACTTGACACTGTGACACTTCATATATGGAAAGGGAATACTCACTCTAGCATATGCAGGACAAGCAATAACACAGGGGATGACAGTGTTTCACAAATGGATAAGCTACTTTTAGAGGTGCTTATTCACCTTGACAAATGCTCACAATCCAAATCAACACAAATGAGGCCAACAATCCTTAGATATAACTTTAGGAACCTTTGCTTTTTGGGGCCTTTGATTTTCCATAGCCTTGGTCCATGCATTTATTCCACGGATTTTTATTATTTTAGGCTTCATGCATTCATGTATGTTTAAAAACACTACTTTTCATGAATGTTTTAAGATATTCATTTCATTATACTTCAAAGCCAATTTAATTAGGCTTGCCTTGCATTCATGTATGTTTAAAAACACTACTTTTCATGAATGGGTTTTTTCATAAGATATTCATTTCATTTCCAAATACATTGTATTGATGGCAGCGCTACTTGTTTCAGGTTTAGCCAACACAACCTAGGAAACCCAGAGCCGAGACACAAATAAACAGGGAAGCTTGTCCAACAAAGAGGCTCTAGTGGGGAAAGGTCCTCCATGCCACAAGTTAAGTAGTAGGTCGGGTTGGAAACATAACTGGAAGGTAATGGATGCGTGGAGACAGTGAATAATGAAACCAACACTAGCAAGCCAAAGTATGGTGGGAATGACTACCTCTATTCTCCCTAAGGAGGGTAAAACCAATGAGTATAATTTAGGAACTTCCAGGTCTGAGTAGGGACATACATACATAATATCAATACATCCAAGTCCACATATTTATATGACCACCAGATCATGATACTAAATGCTAATACATGTCACAAAAATGATTATAAGAGCAATGATAACCATAACACAAGATAATATAAGCCAAGTCATAAACATGTAAATAATCCATCTGAACCAACATCTGTCCAATGAGAAAACAATGATACAACTCTGGGCACTACTAACTGCTCTGCAAATGGCGAAATGACTACATCAGTCCTCAGATATGAGTGTCCTGAGACTCAGTCATGGCATGGGAGAGTACTATAGTCCAATCAAATAATGATCCATCATAGATGCTCATCTCAACATCTCATATGTAGGGGAACTAGCTGAAAAGTGTACTGAAATCTGAAAAATAGAATATGGTAGCCCGGCTACTATATATGTGATAACACTTGCTTAACCATATTGTTTGTTCAAATTTTCCACGTAAATGGTCTCTCCACATCATTTACCATTATCGAACAATTACTGAACAATCATGGTGGCCAACTCTTTTTCAAAGCTATGTGCAACAACCTTCCATTTTAATTATCGAGGGAGCTTGAGAGGAGACATCTTTGGGCTAGAGGGCAGGTAAGTTTCAGACCAGAGCACTAGACCATTGATCGTATCCTCACTCTCAAATCCATTATTGAGGAGGCCGAACATTGCTCTTCGAAAGCGTTTTGTTGCTTTGTAGACTTATGGAAGGTGTTTTACTTAGTTTCGAGGAAGGCCTTGTTTCATAGGCTCAAAGGTATCAACATATCGAATATTTTTATCACAACCATCCTCCGCCATTATGAGTTTGTCTTTGGCAGACTTTGCACAATTCATAAAGTTTTGGACTTAATGAGGAGCACCACTGGTGTGAAGTAGGGTTGTCCTTTTTCACCTACATTGCTTGGGATCTACATTGATGAGATGGAGTCCTTTCCCCAGGCACATATTTAACTAGGAGATGGATTCTTTTTTCAGTAGGGTTTGATGTCGATCCTGCCCTTTGTGGATGACGTATTTCTCTTATCCCCTACATTGGAGGGGTTGTAGAGGCAACTTGATGTCTTGTCCATCACTTGTGATCTTCATTAACTGACGACCATCCTAGGAAAAATCGAGGTGATGATTAAAATGGAATGAAGATTGTTCTTTTCGAGTATCACTTTTATTTCTAGGGTGTGGAGATCGAGATCACTATAACTTATACTTGGATCTTTAGTTTTCAGGGCCCAGACTTGGTTTGAGGAAAACCCTTCAACCTTGAATCTGAATCAAGAAGGGCTAGGGCTCTCTCCCTCTCCTTGGGTGTCAATGCGTCCAAAACCATTTTCAGGATATTTAGTCCATGATGGACATCATGGAGTTGAGTGATGGCCTTATTGTTCAGTCCGATCCAAATAATTACCAAACAATCATTGTGGGCCACGCTTTTTCTATGCTATATGCAACAACTCTCCATTTATAGTTATCTAGGGAGCTTAAGAGGAGACATTTTCAAGTTAGAGGGCAAGAAAGTATCAGACAAGAGCATTGGAACTTGATCATATCTTCAATCTCTGAGACATTATTGAAGAGGTGAGACATCGCTCTTCGAATGTATTTTGTTTCTTTGTAGACTTATGGAAGGTGCTTGAATTAGTTTCGAGGGAGGCCCTGTTTAAGAGGCTTAGAGGTATCAACATATCCGATATCCTTATCACAACCATCATACGCCTTTATGTGTTTATCTTTAGTCGACTCTGCACTATTCACAAAGTTTTGGACTTTATTAGGAGCACCACTAGGGTGAAGCATGGTTTCCCTCTTTTACCTACATTGCTTGGGATCTACATTGATGAGCTGGAGTCCTTTCACATGCACACATTCAACCAGGAGATGGGTACATATTCAACTAGGAGATGGGTTCCTTCTTCCCTATGTTTTCATCTCAATCCTCCTGTTTGTGGATGCCATAGTTCTCTTTACCCTTTACATTGGAGGGGTTGCGGAGACAACCTGATATGTTTCCCATCTCTTGTGATCTTTGTCAACTGATGGTCATCCTTGGAAAAACAAGGTTATGATCTTGAACGGGACAAAGATTGTTTTCTCAGAGTATCCCTTTTATTTATGAGTTGTGGAGATCAAGATGACTATAGCTTATATGTGGGTGTTCAATTTTCAGGGCCCATATTTGGTTTGAAGAAAGCCCTTCAACCTTGAATCAACAAGGGGTATGGATCCCTTGCTCTCTTTGAGGATATTGATGCTTCCAAAACCATTTTCAGGATATTTAGTCCAAGATGGACATCATTGAGCTCCCTTGCTCTCTTTGAGGATATTGATGCTTCCAAAACCATTTTCAGGATATTTAGTCCAAGATGGACATCATTGATAGTCTCATGAGACCCACAATGCTTTATGTTTCGGATATCTGGGGGCATAGTTTGTTGGAATTGGATTGGGCTATGATTGAGAGAGAGTTCAGGTTCTCATGCTTCGTTGCTCATCAAATGCAAGAGGACTATTGTCTAGGCCATTATCAAGGCAGAGTTTGTGGTCTCCCCCTTCAGGATTGAAACCATCTTTGGATTGATTTCCCTCTTGCACCGAGTTCGACAATTTGTATGCTCTCCAACAGGCAGCGATTGCTAGTAGCTACTCTTATCTTCCCTACCACTCTTCGGAGGCCATAGTTATCTCTAGTATTTCTAGTCGGTCTCGTTGCTAGTTTTCAGAGGCCTCCTTCTTACTTTGTAAAACAATTTGCAAATGTTACAACTTTAAAATTTGATTGATTCTTTTCTCTTTTTGAACAAGATTTAGTTTTATTTGTTACTTTAATAAGATAGTTTAAAGTGTTTGAGGTAGATTTACTGTATTTGATTAAAAAATTATAAAGGATCTAGTTATGCATATTTGCAGAGGCCTATTGACTACTTAGTCAGTTCGTATCTCGATTGACTACCTCCCCCCTTTAAATACTCTTTTGATGCCCCTTGTCAACACTTGCTGAATAAGCAAGAGTTGAATAGGATAATCAATGAGGACATAGTTAGACAAATTTTTCAGGTTGTTAGACATTATTTTTTAATTTAACTTTCAATTTAACTTTACATGTTTACTTATATGATACCAATCAACATTTCAACACATAGAACAGAATAATATATCTGATAAAGCTTTTGTATATTGATAGGAGACACCAATCTCCAGAATAATGGGCTACAACCCAAGGTGGCACCACCCACCAGAATGGTTTAATCAGCTCCAACTGACTGGGATGCACCAACACCCCAAAAATATAGATTTACAAATGATATATCTGACTATCCCGAAGTCTGTAATTCCATAATCAAACCCCAATACACCAACAACAACAAATCCAAATATCATAACCAATAACAAGATCAAATTGTCTGACCAACTAACCAAACTTTGCTCTGCTGATACACCTCTGCTACACTGAGTTCTGCTCCTCTTCTTCGCTGATCCTTCACTGCTGCACTTCTCCCTTCGCTCTGTTTTTACCTTAGATCAGCCTCAGACTCACATCAAAATGCGTCTCTCATAGCAACCTGCTCTAAAAGGCATGATCATAGGCCTCCTGCTCCTCTGTTGCTTGGATTTCTGGCCCTCTTTTTACTCCCGAATTCTCTGCTCTTTTTCAGTCTCTGAATTTCAGATACACTTACATCTTCCACGAATTCAGAGTAAACAAATAGCACGAGTTCACTCTTATCTATATACTAATTGTGTCATAACAATTTACTGGGCCGACTTTACAATAGCAGCAATATTTTTATGAGGCCAACTGAATTTATTTCAAATAGTCCTTTATTTATCTCCGATTGTTGAGGCCGACCTGTCATCTTTTTTATTTTTTGCCGTGCCGACTTGTATTCTTTGTAGACTTGTGTATAGGGTTGTAATTTTAGGGTCTTTTAACCTCTTCATGGGGTCCAATCTCATTCTTTTAAGGACTTATTTCTTCAACAGATCTTCAAGGGATCCGAATTCTTTAAGGTGGACCTTCAGAACAAGTAGGCTATCAAATCTTTCAAGATCATTTCAATGACTTCATAAATACATTCATGACCACAAGGAATGTCCAAGGATGCATATCATCACAAAGAGTGTATATGCCAAGCTTGATCACATGCAAGGGTGTGAGGACACTTGTAAGGGCTTCTCAACCATCCACATGAGCATGGGTTACTTTAACATCATCAATGCGTGTACAAGCAACCAAGTGTGTGCGTTTCATGACTCCACCAAGCCACAAATGACCATAGAATGGGTCATTTGTCCTTCTTGCCAAACTACCATGTCCTTCTTGCCATTTCATCAACCTACCATGTCGTTCTTGCCATGTCATCAACCTTTGTTACTCCTTTGTCATTAATAAGTTGTCATCAATGACAATCATGCTCAACACAGGTTACATGGGAGGATCCTTTAAGTGGGCTAAGTTCTAAGATGGCATTCTATGCAGGCCATTTTTTGGAGTTGAGAGATGGGAGAACACACTTTATATTGTATATGTCGTAACTTGTATATATAGAGTAAGTTGTGGGACCATGTAAACTTTCCTAGTGGGAGCTCAAGGGCTAAGGCCCCACTAGTGAATATGGGCAACTTAGAACTATTTTTGCTCTGCATAAGTTGATTACTATTCCATGATTCAAGCACATGATGTAAGCACAAAAGAGTAATTGAGGGTTGAAAATGTGAGCTAATTGTTGCATTTGGAGTTAGAGAGGGGAGAACTATGATTTACCATGTGGTTCCCACTCAACTTATTACTTGAGATAACAAAGGTGGCATGGGCGCATCAAGCCTTGAGGAATGATTGGACACCTCACCCCTCACACATTTAATGCCCATACACTACCCTTCTTGTATAAATACCACCTTCATGTATATATACCTTCTTTTGAGACTATTGAGGGGTTCATCCATTTGGTCAAGAGAAATAGACTTCAATAAGCAAAGGCATAAAATCTTGTGTACATTCACTCAAATCTTTGCCTCATCTCTCAATAAAAGCTAGATGATTATAACAAGTGTCCTTCAAAGTCATGGGATATGAATTCTGAAGATACCGATTTGGATGCCTCTTATTGCTTGATGGCTAATCTCTTTTTGGCTAGCTCTTCTATATATCCTTTTGGTGTCGGTATATAGATGAGGCATCCATGCCTAGGCCTGGCTCAGTTGTGGCAGGTTCTTCTGCCTCTATGGTTGGTGCGCAGAATGGTAGTCATATTGCATCTTTTACTTGTGCTGCTCACTACCATCAATATAGGGAATTAGGTGCTGTTTCATTGGAGGATGTGGAGAGTGATGACTATCTGTTGGATTGGTCTATCTACTCTAGATTTCATATTTCTTGTTTTTCATTTCAGACTTGTGGAGCTTTTCAGATAAGCTTAGTTTTTGTTATTTTGAAGAACTTTCTAGATAATGAGTCTCGAGTCTTGACTCATTATCATTGCCATGTTGACATATTATGACTTTATGATATTTGAATTTCAATTCAATATTAGTATATGGGCCTCAGTTGACTAATCTCCCTCACTCTGTTTAGAAAGTATGGATTTTGTAATTGAAAATCTGAAATTTGATTTCTTATTTAGCATTTCAATGTTTCATTGTTTCAAGTCATAAATTTTCATTGTTCAATTTATTTCTATGTAGGAAATGTGAAATTCAATTTGATTTTCATTTCAATCCTGAAAATGACATGTTAGAATCTATAACTCTAGAATCTATATTGTTGTTATGTATTAGTATGATGCTATGAATCATTTGAGATTCCATTTCTTTGTTCTTAAATTTTCAATATAAAATTAAAATTTCATGTATATATTTATTAAAAAGAATTGGGTTATGGTTATGAATCCTCAATTCCTAATTTTGGGATGAGTGCCGCACCTGCACCGGATTCTTCAACCGATTCTGGTCCCACCGACAGTTGTTACATGTTTGTGGAAACAAGAAGCCTTATGTTTTGGGTTTCTAACACATTACAAGCAATTTCTTTTCCATTTTATTAGTGTTTTAGTAAAATAGTTCTGTTTTTGTATGTTGTTGCAGACAGTATTAAATCTGAATTTCTAATATGTATTTATGCATCCTTTTGAGAGAAGGTGGTGATCATTGATGATGGGAGTACTGATGGTACAGTAAAGGTTGCTTTTGATCGTGTAAAGAAATTCTCAGTAGAGAATGTCCGAGTCATTCGTTTGGGAGCAAATTATGGCAAGGGGGCGGCTATTAGGAAGGTGATTTTTCTACTACACATGATTCTTTCAACTGAAAAAAGTCTGAGTTTCAAAGGTCATATTAGTACTAAGAGGTCACTTGTGACATCTGCAACTGTTTCATTTTCTGAGTAAATTCTCATCTTTGTAGTAACTATGGAAGACTTATTGTCCGCCTTCAGGTGATTTGTAGAGATAGTTATTAATGCTTAGAGTTACTCTGGTCTCTTTCCTGCGTTATCTTTTTGGAATGTTTGGAAGTTATAAAAGAAAGCTTACCGTGGGCATGTAATAATTGCTGGTCCTTCTTGTTATGCATTCTGGTAAATTATTGATTGAGAGTTTTTTGTCATCTGAAAGCATTCTACAAGAGCAGGGAATGCTCCATTCTCGTGGTGAACTTCTGTTAATGTTGGATGCTGACGGTGCTACAAAAATAACTGATCTGGAAAAACTAGAATTTCAGGTTGGTCTCTTCATTATAAGCTTTTGCAATTTGTCATATTTTCTATTCTTTTGATTGATGTAGATTATGATCCTTGCAAAATTTTGGGGCTCTGAATTTTATCATCATGAGTCTCAATGGCTATATAGTAGATACTAGATACTTTGTATTGAGTGTCAAGTTGTTTTCTTGTGTCAGATTAAAGAATTTGCTAAAAGAGAGCTTACTAGGAAAAGCAATATAAGCGGTGACTCAATTACAAATATTGGTGACATTCCAGTTGCCGCTTTTGGGTCACGGGCCCATCTTGAGAAGCGTGCTTTAGCAACAGTATGAATGCTACCTCCCAAGTGTTTATTTGTCATGTTTTTGCTATAATATCTCTACTCGTTTTTTATACCTGTGCATTTTTCAGCGTAAGTGGTATCGCAATCTTTTAATGAAAGGATTTCATTTGTGCGTGATCCTTGTTGCTGGTTCAAGAGTTAAAGACACTCAGGTCTGTGCTATGTATGGAAGTTTGATGTCTTGTACACCCTCTATAATTGGTTGATTACATGGAGAGAGACAACATAGTGGAACTTGCAGAGCAATGCCTGTGGTTATGTTTTTTTCTTTTTGAAACTCGAGTTCAGTGTGTAGCTAACTAATGTTATTCTTTTATAGTGTGGATTCAAAATGTTTACAAGGGCTGCTGCACGACGACTTTTCATCAATGTTCGGCTTAAAAGGTGAGTATCTTTATCTTCTGTCTCTCGAGCTCTGCTACTCATTTTGGGTAATACCAAGTAAAGATTAGTATTAACAAGTCACTTTTATGATGCAATTCTTTAAGGAGGAATTTATCCTTCTCCTTTTGCAAGCATTGATTCAAGATAAAATGTAAGGGCTGCCTTTTCTACCAATTATATTTACTATCTTTACATTTTTAAGAGTTTTGTCCCTAGTTTTAAGGTATTTTAGTTTTGCCTTGGTCATAATTTAAAGTGATTTAACTTGAATGGCTCGACACTTGAATGTTCGTTATTTGGATTTCCAAGGCTTGTCACTAGTTCAAGCTTCGCTTGAAATTGAAGGCTTTCCAATGGAGGATTTGAAATGTGTTCATGATGGGCTAGGGGACAATGTTGCACTGATATGCCCATCTAGTATGCAAAGGGTGTGTTGGATGGAGAAGCCTATGATTGAGTTCAATGGCCATTAGATAAGATGAATAGCTTCCCCATTCTTTAAAATAATGAATAATAAATCCGTAAACCTTGTCATTTTATTTGATTAGGCTCATTTAACTGGTGCATCAAAATAGGTTAATGACTGAAATTAGGTGCTCATTCTCCCCATCCCATTCGCATTCCTCGTTTTGATCCGTAGATTCCATGGATACTAATCTCCGTTGTGGGAATGCTGGATACAGAAGATTCATGTCGTTGACACTTAATTTTAATTGAGAGTTTGTGATTGCATGGTGCTTTTCGTTGGCAATTTGATGGATATCAATAGAGACTTCGGCCTGGTCAGGATCAGTAGTTAATGGCTCCACACAAGTATTATAATATTAATTACGAGGATTTTCTGTAATTGTAGTCTCCAGCAGTAGAACAAGAGCTTTTTGAGTGTTTTCGATTTTGGAGTTTGATTATGAATTGGATTCTTCCCCATCGAACATCTGTTTGGAACCTTTCTCTTTAATAAGAGTCCAAATTGTGCACTCTCCTACTCCAACTTCCTCACTACTGTTAGTAAGAATTTGGCGTTCAAGGTCTTCAATTTTTTTGAAGTGAGTCGTAGTCAACCACGGTCATCGCTAGACAAACGTAATTGCTTTATTTCACTATTTCCTTCAATGTTTGGAGCTGGCTTGAGTTATTCTATCGGAGCAGGTTCGAACTTCGGATTTCTGCAATTATTTATTACATTATTGTTAATTTCTTTTATTTCTTTTGTTAATTTCATAATTTCCTCCACCTCTTTACCTTCCTTTTCTCTTGCTTCATGTTCCTGTTCCTTTAAACGATCCATGTTTGCTTTTAATTGTATGATCCAACTCCACAGTTCTTCCAGAGGAATTCCAAGGTTTTGATACCACTGTTACGTAGCGAAAGCTTAATAATTGACTATATCACACACACACACACACACACACACACATATAAGGTATTGAATATAAAAGAATGATGATTATTACAATGAGAATGCCTCATATCAAAGACTTAATTGTGACTTTCCACATAAGGTCACAACCTTATGGACACACCCTTTTGATAATAATAATCTCCTAAAGACTAATTAATATATCTGTAACAATTTTTAATTCTAATCCCTTATGAAAATAATTAATTTTGGCTTATAGCTACCATGTATAATTAAATTAAATGATGAAAGGGTGATGTAGGTCCACAAATTTAAAATTGTGTGGAAATTAAGCCCAAGCTTAGATCAATTGAACTCACAAAATTGCTTGAAAACTATGCAAGAAATACTCAAAAGGAGACTGAATATGTTGAATAACACAAACTGTTGTTTATATTAATTTACATCAGCCATCATTAAATAGATATAGGCTTCTCATGATGCAGATACTCCAAGGATTCAAAAGTTCAAAGATGCTATTCGAATCAGTACAAAAGCAGGCTTACTAAACTAGTCAAAATCCCCCATAGGTGCCTAAAGCACTTTCCAAACCAATCAAGATGCTCACGAATTTGCTGAATGAGTAGGTACAACTCATAAGTGAAGGAAAGTGGACTTTATCATGCTTTTAGATGAGGAAAAGAAGGAAGTTGAGTTGGTGCAAAAAACAAGGCAGTCTACCTTGAAACTAGCTTTAGCTTTTGCCTTAAAACTGCATAAAAGATGGAAACACTGGATAAGGCAGGAAAGCGCAGTTACTAAACTGGGTAGTTTGTGGGTTGGCAGAACTTATCCAAAATCTTTCCAAAGCGCTCCGGGAGGTAGTTTTGGCAAGTTTGACCTCAGAAATGGAATTGGGTGCAAACTAGCTAGTTTAGGACCTAGGAAATTAGTAAGAAAGATTAATTATTTTACCCTAAGTATTGGAATGGGCTTTGATTATTCCAACACCTCCTCTTAAGCCTGACTTTATGTACAATATCAGAAAAATATCAGAAATATAGGGCCTAACAACAAGGCTTAGTCAGACATATTGCTTGTCCATACAAACAAGGAAAGAGGCAAAACCAAAAAGGGGAAAATCCTCGCTTAAACATGGACATGAACAAAATTGTAAGAAATCTTATCTTCAATTAGTCTTCACCACATGATCAATTATCCCTAGCAACGATTTGAGATTGCTGAAAGTCTTCTCAAAAAACACCTTGGTGAAGATGTCTACAACTTGCTCAGATGATGCACAATAGAGAAAAGCAATGACCTCATCATGCACAAGTCGTCTGATGTAGTGCATATGGATCTCGATGTATTTGGTTCGCTGCCTCAGTACTGGATCAATTGAGATTCGAATGGTACTCTGGTTGTCACAATAGATGACTGTAGAAGTCTCTGACTCGATCCCAAATTCTCTAAGTATTCCCTACAACCACAAACATTGAGTAGTTACATTCACAACTCCTCTGTATTCTGCTTCTGTAGATGAAAGTGCAATTGCACTTTGCTTTTTACTTGACTAGCTGATTGGTCCATCTTCAAGCATAAACACATATCCAGAAGTTGATTTTCTATCAGTGTTAACACTTGCCCAATCAGAGTCAGTAAAACCAACTAACTCTAGGCTAGATTGTGCAACATAGTGAATCCTATGAGTTTTTGTTCCTTGTACAAAAGTTTAGGATCCTCTTTGTTGCTCTCTAATGGATGTCATGAGGCTGATCCATGTGTCTGGAAGCCACACTCACTGCATAAGATATATCGGGTCGAGTATGAGTCAAATAAAGAAGACAACCAACCTGTTGCCTATAAAGGGTGATGTTTTCCAATGGAGTTGACTGCGCTTCTTGAAGCTTAACTCCTGAAAGAAAATGAGTCTTGCTTGGCTTACAATCCTTCATTCTGAACTTCTTCAGCAGATCTGAAGCATACTTGGACCGATGTACCTTGATTCCAAGATCTGATTGAGAAATTTCAAGCCCCAAAAATTGGCTTAACAATCCTAAATCAGTGATAGAGAAGGCATGGTTCATTGCATTCTTCAAAGAGGCAATTTCTTTCTTGGAACTTCCTGTGATCAGAAGATCATCCACATACAATACAATAATGATTAAAGAACCATGAATCAACTTCAAATAGACATTTGGATCAGACCTGCATCTACAATAGTTCAGGGATAGCAAAACGCCATCAATCTTGGCATACCAAGCTTTAGGAGCTTGTTTTATCCCATACAATGATTTCTTCAACCTGCACATAAGAGATGGATTAGTCACAAAACCTTCTGGCTGTTGCATATATATTTATTTTTTCAGATCACCATGTAGAATGGCAGTCTTCACATCCATGTGATGTACCTCCCACTGCTTGGAAACTGCAATGGCCAAAACTAGTCTTATGGAGTCCATCTTTGCCATTCGTGCAAAGGTCTCATTGTAGTCAATGCCTTGGACTTGAGAGAAGCCCTTGGCCACTAACCTTGCCTTATACTTCAGAGGAGAACCATCAGCAACAAATTTAGTTTTGAAAACTCACTTACACTTGACTAGCTTTCTCCCTTGGAGGAGAATGACTAGTTCCCATGTGTCATTCTTTTGGAGAGAATGAAATTCCACCTTCATGGCTGTTTGCCATCTTGGGTCTTCAGATGCTTCTTCATATGTCTGTGGGTCAGCTTCAATCATTAGAAAACATTTATCAACAAAGAAAGGATCCTTGACAGAAAAGGCACTCTTGAATTAAGATCTAGTCCTCTGAGAATCACTAGGATTCCCAGCTAGTTCCCCAGCTGCTTGGATGGTCTTTGCTTCCCACTTTGGCCTTGTGGGGCTGTTAGGATTTGCAATTAAATCATCATTATTAGACATATTAGTTCAGAAAGTTCATTAGTTCCTTCACTTACAACCAAAGGTGGAGGAGGCGAGGAAGACTCCAATTTTTGCTGCTAGCATAGGCTCTTCTTCAAACTAAACACTCCTTTCAATGAAGGCTTTTTGAGTGCTCATGTTGATCAACTTATACCCCTGGGAATCTTCAGAATACCCAACAAATATGCACTCTTGACTTTGGGGTTCCAAAGCCCTCCTTTTGTCCAATGGAATTCTAGCCCATGGTCTTGAGCCAAAAATCTTGAAATGAGACACATCAGGCTTGTGTCCACTCCAGTGTTGCCAGAGCGTGGAAGCGAAGCGGGTGCGGGTGCGGGAAGCGGGTGCGCGGAAGCGTGTTTTTCAAAAAATGGCTGGAAGCGAAGCGTGGTCGGAAGCGTTTTTATATATATATATATATAAATATATATATATTCAAAAGAAAACATGTAGAATGTCAAACTAGATGCAAAATTTATGAAACATGTATGTTTGTGATACTTCCAATATATGAAATGCCATCTAGATTCCATATTATCCATCATTCCATCCATACTACGTAGTAAATTAATGAATAATCATTCAAGCATCAACCATCTAGCTGCTAACAATTACAAAATACAAAGTAAAAAATTGAAATACATTTTACAAATACAAATAGAAACCATATAGATTCTAGCAATTACAAACATAAAAACTTTAGAACCATATAAGAGGGAAGTACATCATTAACTTATGGAATGAAAAAGGTTATCCACCAATTGTCAACATGAGCCATGGCCAAATAGTTTTGTTTACAAAAATTGGCTATTTGCATAAGTACTACAATGATAATTAAACTGAAATCTAGTAGACTAGTAAACTGAAAAACAATCTATTTCTCCTACTCCTATCTCCTCGAAGTCCTTCCACTTCCACCACCGCGATTGCCTCGTGGGGGTACGCGAGGTGGTAGTGACTGTGAAGATGAAGCAGCTAACTGTGAAGGTCCTTCTAATGCAGGTGCTGGTACAACTGTACTCAAGGGGGGCCCTCCACGGGGCCTCGCAGCCGCACTAGGTGGTGGCATCTCAGCACGTTCATCCTCCTCCAAAAGAGAATTCTCCAACTCCTCCAAAACCAATGCTCCATCCTCCAAATTGTCCTCCTCT
>LPNX010146690.1:97242-203882 GCA_001517045.1 Pseudotsuga menziesii
TTTAAAAAAAAGAAAAACAAAAGTGAAGTTGCGGCCATCTCGCCGGGCGCGCGGTTCCGGGCTTTAGGGTGCGCGACCTCTGATATTCCGACGCGCGGTTCCTCATCGAATTGCCAAAAACGAACTGCAAAATCCAGGAATCGTGTTTTCCTTCATCAGTTCGCGGTTCGGGTTTTCCGGTGCGCGGTTCCGAGCACGCTTCGGGGGCGAACTTGCTCGGAGCGAGGTTCCGGGGTCGGATCCGTGGGGGGCGGGGACGCTTCGGCAACCCTGGTCCACTCCAAGCTTCGAAAGGAGTAACTCCATCAAGTTGCTTGTGAGGCACCCTATTCTGGATGTAGGATGCACAATTTATAGCTTCAGCCCAAAACTTTGGTGGCAAAGTCTTAGACTCCATCATATAAGTAGCCATCTCCTTGAGGCTTCTATTCTTCCTGTCAGCAACACCATTCTGTTGACGTGTGTAAGGAATAGAGTGCTGCATATGGATACCTGCATCTTCACAATATTTAATGAACTCAGACTTGACATATTCACCACCATTATTAGATATGAGGATCTTGAGTTTCGTCCTAGACTGGTTCTCAACCAAGGCTTTAAAAACCTTGAAGTGGTCAAAAACTTCATACTTGAGTTTAAGGAAGTAAACCCAACAGTACTTGGGAAAGTCATCTATGAAGGTTAAGACATACTTGGCTTGATTCATGGACATATGAGGGAAAGGACCAGCAATGTCACTGTGGATGAGCTCAAGAGGTGCAGAGGTTTGCTCATGACTGACTCTCTCATACTTATTCTCTTGATGTTTTCCTAGAATGCAACCCTAACAGACTCCTTTGGAAAACTTAATCTTTGGCAGCCCTGAAACCATGTCTTTTTCATACAAATCTGAAAGATATTTATATTTTAGATGACCAAACCTCTCATGCCAAAGCTTGCTTGCTTCGTTGGCATGGGTGAGGAGAGCAGAGGGGTTAGAGAAAGGCATGAAGTGTGAGAACCTGTAAATTTTAAACTATGATCCACAAAACCTTTAGCAATGACTCTACCATTTGCAATATCGGAGATTTCAACATCATTGGGAGATAAAACAACCTTCTTAGGAGACCCAGTGTGGGTCATTTGGTAGACTGACAAGAGATTAGCAGCAAGACCTGGGACATACAAAACATTATTGAAGGAACGATGGTCAAAATCAATGCTACCTTTACCCTTACTTTTAGTTTCTGAGTTATCTCCTAGCAAAATCTTTGGACCATTCGAATCATCAAGAGATGAGAAGGCTTCCTTTGTTGAAACCATGTGCCTAGAAGCTCCAGAATTGATGATAAAGGAAGGAGATCTTACAATGCTTGCAACCAGGGCATGAACTCTCTTTTTGTCTTCGAAATTGGATCCTCCTTCCTTCTTGTTTGCACCCCACAAGGAAGGGAGATGTTGTTCTTCTCCAGGAGTTAAGTCAACATATCAATCTGCTTCTTCATGCAAGAGTTCTAAGGATGAAAGCCTTTACCACAGTATGCGCACTTGCTACCTTCACCTTTACCTTTCTTCTTTTGAAAGTTCTTCTTATTGGAGTTTGAGGACTCCTCATGAGACTTAGACTTGTCTCCTTTTCGATCTGGAGGCTTCTTAGCCTTCTTCTTACCTTTGGAATCAACCTTGGAATCTCCAGTAACCAAAGCTTGATTTTTGGAAGGTTTGATGGTGCCCATCAAAACCAATTTGTCTTGCTCCTAAGTCAAGGATTCCATGAAATATGACAGTGAAGGCATCTTCTAGTTTTGAACTGTCAACTTGGTGGCTTGGAAGGTCGAAACACATATTGAGTAGTCAGGGCCAAGCTTCGAAAGGATAGCCAAGACTAGTTGTTCATCTTCTTTATCAATACCATACTGTTTTAGCTGCAAAACCAGTGATTTGATCTTCTTTGCTATTGCATTAGGCTCAACTTCGGTTGCCATGGTCACTCTATAGCAGTGTTACCAACATCGGCCGAGAAATCGCGAGTTTTTCAGCTCGACGATTTTTTCTCAAAAAATCGCCGAAAAAATTGGGCCGATTTTTTCTCGATTTTTTTCCGATTTATCCCCAGATATTGCCGGTTTTTTCGAGGTGATCTTTTCCAGTGATTTTCCCGATTTATCTCGAGATATTGCCGATTTTTTCCTGATTTTTTCTAAAGGTGAAATTGAATATTTTTGTATTTTTTTAAGTTTGCCGATTTATTGCCGATGTTTGCCGATATATTGCCAAGATATCCCGAAACGATGTTTCTTGGACCCTGCCGATTTTTTCGCCGTGCCGATGTTTGCAACATTGCTCTATAGAGGCCTTTACTCCTCATCAGAATCTCCATCCTTGCCTTCCATTCGAAATAGTTGAATGGAGTCAAGATGATTTGTTGAGATTGATCCATTCTTCACCAACTGCACCCTTGAACAGACAGAATGCGCTCCCAGTCAGTGATGTCGACCCTACAAAAGCAATTAGAAGAGGAGAACAATCGAGCTACCAAGGCTTTGATACCATGTGGAAATTAAGCCCAAGCTTAGATCAATAGAACTCACAAAATTGCTTGAAAACTATGCAAGAAACACTCAAAAGGAGATTGAATATGTTGAATAACACAAACTGTTGTTGATATTAATTTACATCAGCCACCATTAAATAGATATAGACTGCTCATGATGTAGATACTCCAAGGATTCTAAATGTAATATCCCAAATACTGATATTTTCTATTTCTATGCAAAGTTACTGAAATAGCTGGGCATGCAAGCTGCCATGCAAAAATTCCCTATTTTATAGCTGAAATTAGGGTTAGGGTTTGCAGGATAGAATGTAACACTTACCACTGATAAGCTGGCTGAAATGCTCTTGAGAGAATATGCATGCATCAAGAGCCGATTTGGAGATGAACTTGTACCTTCTGCCTTCGGTGATACCCCAGCAGCACGAACCCAAAATTAGCTAAGGGTGACGTTTTCAGTGAAGGAGGTGTCCGTTGAAGCTGAGAATTTGCAGGAGTGGTAGTCTTCCTATGCAGGAGAGGATGCCTGACACATGCGGAAGTTTTGAGGTCTATAGGCAGGCTAGCGAATTGATTTGGAGATTTAGCTGCTCACGCCCCCCCTGATCCCGAAATTGATGATAACTGCTCCGGATGAGCAAGACCAGATCTGATAATCACCGGGTACTGGAGTATGATACCGATGATGAGAATGGTGCCTGGGTTTTGAAGGTGAACTGAGATCTGAGGACCCAGCGAATGATTTGGGGTTTTCCAGCTAAAAACCTCCTTACGGCTACACATGTGCCCCTGCAAACAATCTCTGATGGATACTGGATAACTGTAAAGGAATGAATAAATTGAAGAGTGGATGGTGAACCTGGATGGTTTATCCTGGATGAGACTAGGGCATATATCTCACTGCCGAAACCTCGTTAGTTGAAGACGTCGTCTTCAACCCCCACCGTTGTGGCCGCACCCTGTGCTGCTGCTCAAGAGCTCCAAAATCGTATAATAATCAAAAGTGCCTCCTTTAGTCCCATAACCCTTCTTAAATAGATCTTCATATGCTTTTAGGGTTTCCATGTCACTTTTAGGGTTTATGCTTCACTTTTGCATGCATGCAATTTTAATTTGATGTTGACTTTAATACTGACTAAACAAGGCCTGCATGCTCCGCATGCTTTAGGATATGAACTCTGATGGCCTTCTTTCTACACTGATGACTTAATAATCCTAAATTGATGTACCTTTCTGCCCCTAGTGCTATCAGTCCTCAGTTATTCCCTTTTCTTTAAGACCCGCTCGAACCTATAGGAATAAGATAAATTAACGGGTGTTCTCAGGGTGGTTTAGTTGGAAGGGGACATTACAGTCCTCCCCTCTCGAAATTGCTTGTCCTCAAGCAATCTCCGATCAATATACCGAATCATTTGTCCCTGTCTCTTCTTGTCCATTTTTATCAACTAGTTTATTCTATTGCTGGGTGGCCCTTCTTTTCCTTCGAATTGGTGTTTCTTTTCACCCCTGCTCTGTATTCCCTCCTTGTATCTTCTAGGATACCTGTGAGGATCGAACATGCTAGTTTTGGATCCTTGTCCAAATCCCCTAGGGCTCATCCTACCTTTGTCTGGAGGTCTACCCAGAAAGCCCTTCGCACACCACTGTTCCTTCCTTGACTTCTTATGTGTTGGAGTTGGCCATTTCCTTGTGCGAGTCTTGTCCTCATGCCTGAATATGGTGGTCATCCCCTTTGCTGTGGCTGACCCTGAAGCTTCATTGGGCATTCCCCTTAGGACTTCCCTCTTCCCATTTGGTGCCAGGAACTCCATCTCTAATGTTTGGTAGTTGGTTGAGTATTTCCCAATTGAGTACAGCCATTGTACTCCCAAAACAATGCTCGTGTCTGGCACATCTACCACATAAAAGTCGTCCACCAATGTATAATTCCCAAGCTGTACCTGTAACTGAGGTATCCTCTGTGTGCATTTCATCCTGTGATTTCCATCCATGACAACGGTAAAGCCCTCAAAGTCCTTAGTGAGAAATCTTTTCCTCTCTACCCAAGAGGCATCTATAAAGTTGTGGGTGGCCCCACCATCAATCAAAGTAATGGCATGCTGTCCCTGGATACTTCCCCTGTTCCTGATAGTATGGAAGGTGGGGACTCCTGTGAGGGTAGCAATAGTGGCTCTCTGTGTCAATTGTTCCAATTCTGTACTGTGTAGTTCTCCGTTCGGTTTTTGCTTCGACTCGTCTTCCTCACTGCTATCTGGAAGTACCTCAATGAGGTGTACTTTTTCTTTACCCATACATCTCTGGCCTGGTACCCAAGGTTCTTTGCAAGCAAAACGTAAGTTCTTCCTTCTCAAGTCTCGTCGTGTGTCCTCATTCAACCATTCCCTCTGTGGGATTATCCTTTCCCTATTTTCTGGAAGATGGGTAGGTTTTTCTTTGTTTTGCGGGAGACTGGTAGTTTTTTGTGGCTACTTGTTCTTTGGTACAGAATCTTGTAGGTCCAAAGTCCTACTGATAGCATCTTGCAAAGTAATTGGCCTGTAGGCCTTCACCCATCCGCGGAGTGGCTCGGATAGTGCCTCTGTAAATAGCATAATCAACCGACTCTCTGATATGTCAGATACCATAACTTAAACTCTCTGGAATTCAGATATAAATGTCTCGGCACTACCTGTCTGCTTGAGCTGCGCGAGATCCCTGAAATGAATCTCTGGGTCCTTCTTATCAAAGCACTCCATGAGCCTTTGAGTGAAGTCACTGTAGGAAGTAATAGTGTTGTGACCCAATGTCACCAGTCCGTGGTACCACCACTCATGTGCTTCCCCGTCTAAATGTAAAGTAGCCAACTTGATTGCATCTGTCTCTGTCGTGGGGTTAAGTTGGAAGTAGGTGTCTAACTTCTGCACCCAAATCCTGGATGAACAACTGGATGTCCCATCAAAGTTGGGGATAGTCAGTCTCCCCAATGTGCATTGCAACTCAAAATTCTGATTGAATGCTCTATTGAACCCTCTTGGCCTGTTCCTACTTTTCATGTTGCAAAAATCTGAGAAAGTCATGGCTGAATGGAATTCGTCTCCTAAGTCCCTATATTCCTGTAAATAAGCCCCGAAGGGTTCACTAAAGGGTTCACTAGGTTCTACCTGCATGACATGACCTCCTACTGCATCTGCCAAGAAGTGAGGCATAGTAGCCCCGTTGGAAGGTCTGGTATATATGTGGGGTGTATTCTGTATATTGGTGTATGCAACCTTCCCACTGCTGCTTGTAGACCCTCTATCTACCGGTGAAGGAGGTGTACTGCTGTTACCTGGTTCTGGTTTCGTCGATAATCTGGTGATTGCATTAAGTACATCCTTTTTCCCTTTGGCTAAGTCTTGCAATGCAGATACTAGGTTGCGAAACTCCATCCTGTCCTCATCTTCTCCCGTTCCTTTTCCCCTGTCAGAGTGTATACCGGTTGGGTCCATGTCTGAGTTGGTATCTTCTAATTGGATATCCTCAAAGTCCTCTGTGTACCTACTCCTTCTTTTCCTATAGGTTACAAAACTATCCTCTTCTGTATTCATCTACTTCTCATGTTCAAGCCCACAGCTGGCAAGGAACATGCTTTGATACCACTGTAATATCCCAAATACTGATATTTTCTATTTCTATGCAAAGTTACTGAAATAGCTGGGCATGCAAACTGCCATGCAAAAATTCCCTATTTTATAGCTTAAATTAGGGTTAGGGTTTGTAGGATAGAATGTAACACTTACCACTGATAAACTGGTTGAAATGCTCCTGAGAGAATATGCATGCATCAAGAGCCGATTTGGAGATGAACTGGTACCTTCTGCGTTTGGTGATACCCTAGTAGCACGAACCCAAAATCAGCTAAGGGTGACGTTTTCAGTGAAGGAGGTGTTCGTTGAAGCTGGGAATTTGCAGGAGTGGTAGTCTTCCCATGTCGAAGAGGATGCTTGACACATGCGGAAGTTTTGAGGTCTCTAGGCAGGCTAGCGAATTGATCTGGAGGTTTAGCTGCTCATGCCCCCTTGATCCCGAAATTGCTGATAACTGCTCTGGATGAGCAAGACGGGATCTGATAGTCACCGGGTACTGGAGTATGATACCGATGATGAGAATGGTGCCTGGGTTCTGAAGGTAATCTGAGATCTGAGGACCCAGTGAATGATTTGGGGTTTTCCAGCTAACAATCTCTGATGGATACTTGATAACTGTAAATGAATGAATAAATTGAAGAGCGGATGGTGAACCTGGATGAGACTAGGGCATATATCTCACTGCCGAACCCTCGTTAGCTGAAGACGCCATCTTCAACCCCAACTGTTTTGGCCGCACGTTGTGCTGCTGCTCAAGAGCTCCAAAATCATATAATAATCAAAAGTGCCTCCTTTAGTCCCATAACCCTTCTTAAATAGATCTTCCTATGCTTTTAGGGTTTGCATGTCACTTTTAGGGTTTATGCTTCACTTTTGCATGCATGCAATTCTAATTTGATGTTGACTTTCATACCGACTAAATAAGGCCTGCATGCTCCGCATGCTTTAGGATATGAACTCTGATGACTTAATAATACTGAATTGATGTACCTTTGTGCCCCTAGTGCTATCAATCCTCAGTTATTCCCTTTTCTTTAAGACCCGCTCGAACCTATGGGAATAAGATAGGTTAACGGGTGTTCTCAGGGTGGTTTAGTTGGAAGGGGACATTACACGAAAGCTCAAAGATGCTATTCGAATCAGTACATAAGCAGGCTTACTAAACTAGTCAAAATCCCCCATAGATGCATAAAGCACTTTCCAAAACAGTCAAGATGCTCACGAATTCCCTGAATGAGTAGGTACGACTCATAAGTGAAGGAAAGTGGACTTTATCATGCTTTTAGATGAGGAAAAGAAGGAAGGTGAGTTGGTGCAAAAAACAAGGTAGTCTACCTTAAAACTGCAGAAAAGCTGGAAACTCTGGATAAGGCAGGAAAGCGCAATTACTAAATTGGGCAGTCTGTGGGTTGGCATAATCTTATTGAAAATCTTTCCAAAGCGCTCAAGGAGGTAGTTTTGTCAAGTTTGACCTCTGAAATGGAATTGGGTGCAAACTAGCTAGTGTAGGACCTAGGAAATTAATAAAAAAGATGAATTATTTTATCCTAAGTATTGGAACGGTTGTTTCCATTCAAGAAGGAATGGAAACAACCAAGAAAGCATCAGGGAATCTCATTATAAGCTACAGGGTCCAAATTTAGCCAAGGAGGGTGCACTTGATGAGAGAGAGAGACGTCTGGTCAAGATGTGCCATGTAACATACCAAAATTTCATTCTAACATCTATGGATTGAATTCCTATAATGTAGGCTCTAGAAGAAGAGAAAAAGCCAACAGAAGCTAATAAAAGAGGTATGAGTGCTCCAGTGGGGAGCTTTTGGTCATTTTTTTATTATCTTGAATAGCTTTGCACTTTTCATAGCTTGGGTGATGTGCCCCTTGCTAGCATTGGGAGATGTGCCCCTTTTCAACCAATAAACTAGTTGGGAGATTGAGAAGTCATTCCAACTGGTGTTTGAAGAAGAGAACGCCTAGTTCTTTTCATTGAGCTTCAAGCAACATATAATATCCTTGTGTAGGTTTGGTTTGAGTTTTGGTTGGTGTGGTAGAGTTCCGGTTTGCAACGGTGTTCATTTTCATAGTGTTTTTCGAGATCTAGATTCAGTGTTGTATATGTGTTTTGGCTTGGAGGGCACACTAGTTGGTGTTGGAAGTTGGTCTTGTCTGTTGTATTGGCTGCATAATCCTTGTATTAGGTGGAGGGCGTACCTATTGCTGCTGATCTGAAGCTTGGGGTCAAGATATACCTAGAGAAGGAGTTTTTGTAATGCAAATTCATTCTCTTGAGCACTATTGGCTATCTTCTCTTCTGTAAATCTCTTGGCATTCTTTTCCCATTATTTGTATCAGATCTTTCTATATTTTGCAGCTGCAAAAGAAGCCATGAATGTTCAGCAAATGGCCATCCAAACTTAATAAAGTTCTAGTGTTATTTACCTTCAGTTTTATGCTCAAGTTCCACTGTTTAACATAGTGGAAAAAATCGGCATCGGCAAAAAATCCTTGAGGGTCCAGAAAACATTTTCTCGGCAACATCGGCAAAAAAAATCGGCAAAAATCAGCAAACCGTGACAAGCATTAAAATATGCAAATTTGCTTACTGATTTTTTCCCTTATTTGTCGATTTGTCTCGACTTTTCCCAAATTTTCTCGATTTTTTCCCAATTTTTTCTGATGTTCGATTTATTCGGGCCGAAAAATCGGCAGCCAGTGGGCATAAACTGTATCTGTAAAACTTCCAAAAAAGGGTTTCTTGTGTCTGTTAATGGGCTGATTAGTTTGGTTTGGGTGTATTTGTGTCGAGCTGAGTCTCTGTGGTCCAATTTGAGAGGCTTAGAGGCTGTTTGGAATGAGTTGGAATTCAACAGTCTTCTGTGGTTAAAATCTGAGCTAGTCGTCTATAATTTGAGTTTATGTTTATCGTGCCTTTTCCCGAGAGTCTAAATCTGAAGCATATGTCCTTATTCCTATTAGTTGTTTCTAGTATTGCACCAGAGGCAGAGAAGTTTCCACGTAATTCTTGGGGACATTGCCTCTGTTCATTTTGTCCATCCCAAGTGTGATGCACTTCGAAATGTGCAAATTGTCGAAACAAATCTCCCTGATCTGAGTAGCTCGTTATCATTGTGTTGGGGTCGAAATCAAGCCTTCTTGGCAGTTTGGGAAGGTTTGACAGTGTTTGGTATGTAAACTAGTTCAACAGGATTTTGGGGATTAAGACAATTTCCTTGCAATTTCCTTGACAAAAGTTTGTTTGTAAAACTTCCATAGAAAGGCTTTGGTGTATGTCAGTAAGTATTTTTAGATTGTTCAGAGTGTGTTAAGACCTGGCAGGCCTGATAGGACAAATTCGAAAGGGTCCAATAGTGTTTGGGAAAAGTTGGAAAAGTTCTAGTCAAATTGTGTTGATTAAGAGGTTGTTTGCAAACTGTTTGTTAAAAGGGTTGAACTAGATTTTCCTAACCATCCATTAAGTCTTCATAACAGATCTGATTGGTCACATACTGAGATTTGAAGTCATTCCTATTGGGCTGCACCATACTTAATGTATTATAGAAATTTAATCTAAACCATTGTTTGAAGATATTTTGGAAATCAATATATCCTTTGTTGAAAATCTTGGTGCCTCTGGATAAATTGGAGCTAATATCTCTAATATCAGATTGGGGATATTACATAAACTAGCATGTGTGACTAAAACACAAAAGAACGATGCTAGCCCAACCACAACTTATAGGTGCTATCCACTATCATTTAGTAACCACCTCTCTACACTTTCGGTTGGTCTTCTCCAACTCAAGGGGGACGCCCTACGATATGATTGCTAAAGCTTAGGCAATAAAGCACATGGTGATGAGAAGAGATACCCTAGCAAACAATTTGTCTTGTAACATGAAAAACAGAGGTGATACGAAGACCATGAAGACTAGAGGCAATCCCTAGGCCAAATGGAGTAAAAAAAGGCTAGTCCAAGAAAAGGTGTAGTTCATGAAGAGTTTAGGGAAATTAGGGAAGCATCTACAATCCACAAATATACCCTAGCATATTGAATAAATGAAATCAGAGAACACTAGGAGATCCCATCCGGTGTCAACTCAAAGTATTGTTAAGACGTGCTTTTTACAATGAAGTACAACAAGCAACTACTCTAGAAAGATGTTCATTGCAATGCAATATAGTCATGCATAAGACAACAAAGAATTGGAGGAGCTTTTCTCTCACAACCCTTGCAATGGAGACAATTTTACCTTTATGAGTGGCCCTAATAAACAAATTCAAGTTTATTCTACTATTCACTATCAACATTAGAAATAGGAACAAAGATGCCACACATTAAATGGACTCTTTAAGAACCTTGGACTTAAATTTTGATGTTGGTTTTAGATAAATTTTTCCTTTATACCGAAGGATGTCATTTTTCCATTTGAATTTTGGATTTTGATGGGGATTGTTTATTATGGCACATGTTTTGCTAGTCCTTGGCATACTCACCTCGGATTTTATCCAGTCATTTGGGAATCACCACTGAAACCGTACATGGCATTATCTTTGCATCCTTTTGTGAAAGAGCATCAACAACTACATTATCCTTTCCCTTTTTATGAAGTATTTGCATATCGAATGTGGCGATCTTTTCTATCAACCTCTGTTGTTTTGACGGCAATTTTTTTGTTGAAGAAGATGTTGAAGACTATTGTAATCTATACATATAAAAAATCTGCTTCCCAAAAGATATTGTTACCATTTTGCTACTGCATGTATAATGGCAAGCATCTCTTTATCGTAAGTAGACTTCAAACTTTCTCACTTATTGAGCTTCCAACTTTCTAATGCTATTGGAATTTGGATGTCCTTGCAATTGCATCAATATTGGCCCTATCCCAAATCTTTTGGTATCACATTCTATTACAAATGGTTTTGTAAAGTCTAGAGTAGCTAATACTGACGTTGAGGACAATTATTTCAAAGCTTTGAAACACTTTTCTGCGTCATTATTCAATTGAAATGAATTTTTCGTCAAGAGACTTGTCAAGGGGAGCGGAATTTCTGATAAATCTTCGATAGTATCATGTTAAGCCTAAAAATCTCCTTAGCTTGGATATGTTATGTGGCTTGGGCCATTCAGTGATTGCTTTGATCTTATTTGGATCTACATTGACTCCTTCCTTCGATATCACATGACCAAGATAATCTACTTCTTCCTTATCTAATGAGCATTTTGTAATTTTCGCACATAATTGATTTTCTTCTAAAAGGGAAAGACTAAAGTACTTGTCCCAAATGCTTGAGATGTTCCTTCCATGTTTTACTGTAAATGAGAATTTCATCAAAGAATACTAGTACAAACTTTGGTTGTATGCACTCTTACTTGCTATATACATGAGAAACTTTGCATATTTGTGTATAATGGTTTGAATTTTGATGGATGCACATGGTTTTGTTGACATATGCATCAAAATATATAAAAATATATATTATATAAAAAACGCTCCCACCCCGGAAGCTTTTGAAAATTTCGCTTTTCGCTTCGCTCCTGCTCTCAAGTAACCTTGGGCTTAATGGTATGGTGGACGATGGAATGGTGGTAGAATGATACTGTGGACGTACGGCTTTGACGACTGTACAGGTGGTGGCTGTACGGTTGGCACTGGTGGCTGTTTGGCTGCTCTGATCCCAGACGGAGTATAAAAAAATATACCCATGCTGAATTAATTTGAAAAATAAAATATCTGATAAAAAATGAATGAATAGATGATGCAAATACAAAAGAGAAGGCCCACATAAATATGTGTCAGGGGTTGCCTTGGTACCCCTTTAGGAAAAGTTATGACTTTTCATTAATTTATTTAATTATTATTTTTAATTTTAAAAATTTCATATTATTTACCCTTTATTAAATTACATATATATATATATATATATATATATATATAAAACATGATGCATTATGACAATGGACATATATCATGATTCATATAAATATCAGTATCATATGTTTTAGTTTTTACAGTTTACTTTATCAATGAAGCGATGTGCATGCTTTATTTAGTATGTTAGTGTGTTCATTGCTGATATATATATATATATATATATATATAGTAGCCCTGACGTACGCAAGTCCACAGTTTCAAAAAGTGACATCCCCGTCCCTGTCCCCATCCCCACTCCTGTCCCTGTCCCCGAACCCAAGTACCTTGGCAACTTAGTATTTAACATTAACAGTTAAAAATGGGACCCCACATTTCAAGATCTCTGCTAATGGATCTAGAGCCATAGGTCCTTACATGGAGGAAGTGGAAATTAAGGTGGTTTCCAGTTGAACTAGTGTTTGATATTTCAACATTTTAACCTTTCTCTCCTATACCCTTTAATTGGGCAAGAGAGGATTATGAGATTGAGACATAGGGTTTGAACTCTTGTAAAGAAGAATCATGAAAATGACTAAAAAATATGTTCTAGTAATGAGCTTAGTTACCTCAATTCTACACAAAGTTTACTTTGATAGGTGCGTTGTCTTGGTTGCTACTAAACTGTACCTCAAATGGCCCAATGTAAAGCAATATTCCTTCAAAACAAATTGAGCTAAGGAGGTGATACTTTGTGAGTAATAGAAGTTAAGTATCCTTTTAAAAGAATGATACATTCCAATTTTTTTGTATAAGTAGGATGTTCACAATGGTGTGGTGGCCATGTAGCTTGTGGTGTTGCCATTCCATTGTTAATCAGGATACACCTAGTATTAGATCGCAGGAACTTAGAGCAGAAGTTTCTTATGGAAATAACTTAGAACTTAGAAGACATCCAAATGGATGGTAGAATTGTTTCTCTTGTTTTATTTCTTCACTTGTCAGACTTTATACTACTTTCACTGTTTTAACTTTTTATTATATTCAGTTTCTAATTACATTATAAATCGGGCACATGGCCTATTTTGTAAACTTTTTATGACAATGAATGGCATAATTTAACTCTTTAATCATGATGTCAGCTTACCTGTTTCATTTCATGGTTGATGTTATCGATTGGATGTTGTTCACAAATGTTCACAATTATCTGTTGAAACTTGATGTTATGGTTGATGTTACCCTTGATCACTGCAAGATAGTGCTGATTAATCTGTGTACTAAATGGTTGATGTTCTAATGATTAATCTACTATGGATTACATTTCTAGCTTCTTAAAAATACAGTATTCATCTACAAATACGAATCACACTTAATGGCTGAGGATTAACATAACTAAATGGCCCTGAGGTAACCATGCTCCAAATTTGTTGGTTCCCTGGAGAAGTCATATGCTGTGCTTGCTATCCTGGTCCCTTATCCAAATTGTGTGCTGCTCAATAACAAGAGTAATTAGGAACCAAATTTTGGCCTTGAATAACCAATCTCCCCTTAGCTCACTTTGGGAATATAATAACTTCCCTAAAGACCACCACAGGAAGATCTTGCATATAGAAAAACAACAAAGAAGATCTGTGTGCACTGTGCAATGTTCACGCAACCATAAAGACAGTGTACTTGATTGCAGTTATAACTGGTTGATTTTCTGTTAAGCATAATAACAGTATACAGGCAGTTAATTCTCTCTCACACCAACTTTGGTGTGGGCTTGAGCTTATATATAGTAGGCATTGAGAATCTGAGATGGAGCTGTTGGCACAATAATGACTGAAGTTGAAGCCTTGGTGGCTTACAGCCCCTGAATATAATTTGCCTGAGTTTGATGGGACTCATATGAAGATTAGTTTAAAAAATACAAAAACATATGTTTATGAACTTACATTAGTTTTGTAAATAGTCGCCCAAGTTTGTTCAATGCAAGAAATAGTCTGTTTGGCTTGTAGGCTGCTTCATCTTCCTAGATGTTCAAACTTACCTTGTGGTGCATTCCTCACAGCATGCCCTGGTGGGCACACATTGTTGTGCAGCCATGCCTTGAGATCCTGCATCTAGCACAATGCTCGCTTGCAGTAGCTACACACATGGCAAGTTGGCAACCCAACCTTTCAGTCTTCATTCTGGATGACAACCTATCGTTAATTAATTCAAAGACAAACTATATGATTAATCAACCAGATATTTCTACAGAACTTGTCACTGTATGTCACTATACAGACTAGTAAGTCATTATGCAAAATAAAGTACAAGAGAAATATATTATAGTAGCTTCTGATGTATGTTTTAAGGTTGCAACTTGCAGTATCCAAGTAGAGTACCCACACTTGAAATGGTTATAGCTGTAACGTTTCCATTATTTGTAGCAGGAAAGTCATACCTTGCCATTGTGGGGGTGTGTCTCATTTCGCCTATACAGTATTTGGATTAAGTTGATTGTCTTGACTCTTCAGCAATTCTTTCTACTTTCATGACCACTTGGTGAGAAGTAATGGTCCAAATTGTTTTATTTAAAGCAACTGTTAGGTCACTTAGGATTGCTTACCAATAATCCGTTAGGAGCTTTTTTATGCTGTCTTGTTGTTCAACCACTTGAATGAATAATTTACCACTGCAAGGTCGTCTTGAAGTTTATACTTTATTTCATTATCTAAGGCCCCTTTACCATTTATATATAGAAAATCTCAGAAAGATTTATTCCATGTTTTTGTTGCCTTGGATATTGGAGGTTTATCGTGTACTCGTTCTGAAGTCACTTATTGATATAAACATGTTTATTAGTTAAAGACTAAGGTACATGCATTTTGTGCTCGACAGCTAATGGTTCTCATCTTCCTTGCTGTTTAAGTGTAGAATATGGTGATATCTTCCTGTGGTTGGTCTTTAGGGAAGTTTAATCTGTTAAAATGTTTTTTTGATGTTCACTAAAGCTTCATCATATCTCTCTTTCATACTTGCAGGTGTAAAAACAGCCACTGAGCAGTTTTCAAGTGTGCTATGAAACTTATTTTCCTAGTCAATAATGATTTTAGTATCTTAATTCAAACTTTTTGATGGTCCATGAATTTCATCATAATCTTATTTAAATAGATCAATGATTTGTTAATGCTCGCTACTGTGTGCAGGAGAGGTCAGATTAGAAACCGTGTGATGCTTTTGTCTTTAGGTTGAAATCCCATGATATGCCATGCCTAAAGTGACTTATTATTGACTTGTTAACCAACACTAATGAGGTTGAATTTTATTTTCCAGTAAATTAATCTTTCATTGTCATTTTTTATGTGTAGGTGGTGCTTCGATGTTGAGCTAATATATCTGTGCAAGCGAATGAATATTCCTATCTTTGAAATTTCTGTCAACTGGACAGAGATCCCCGGGTCTAAAATTCGTATCACAAGTATCATATATATGCTTTTGGAGATGATTTTCATTCGTCTGGGTTATGGTCTTCGCATATGGAAAATTTACAACTAAGTTGATAAAAGGCATGGTGGTTTGGTCGCTATCTGATGGTGGCAGAGAGGTAAGTCATGTAGACCACATTCTGGGAGTAGAGTAATTTGATAATATTCTTTTTATTCTGACATTTTACAAGAAAGATGGAATGCTGGTTGTTGAAGCTTTTCTAACAAAATGATGGGGTAATGAGATGCTTGGACCTTTTATAAGATTCACATATTCAGGTAATTGCTGCTGCTCGGCCAGTTTATTTCTTAATTTTATTAATCATGGGACCTGGAAACTGCAACTAATTCAAGATAATCAGTGTTAGAAGACGGGAAACTCAAATACCACCATCTTCCTGAATCATCCTGTATCTGACTATTGAAATCATGATGTAGAAGGCTAATTATTTTGTTCCCAGATTAGCTTGTCAGCGTAACCATCTCTTTCAATCTTGATGTCTATATCTAGCCCTCAGCATGGGTTGTAACTTGTATGCATATATGTGATGTATTCTTGGTCAACAAAAGCAGCATTCTCTAGATAATATGGGCAAATTGTATTGAGTTTTTTTATTTTGAGTCTACGATATTAACCTTGTCGCTACACTCGATCATCACTGAGATTTTTAACAACAGACTGACTTCCGTTTCCATACATTATTTCATTTATTCTGCTTATTTGACCCTTTTAATGATTATGTATGAAAGCAAGGATGCGTCTGATTTACTTAACTCAACATGGAATTTGTCATCTGTTAATGTGATGCAGTTGGCCCATTAAAGCTGCCCCAATATGCATACGTATTTCATCGCCACAAATCTGTATTTTTTGTTATTTGATTCTGATTATTCTTTTAGTTTGAGACTTTAGGACATGTGGAAACATTTTGGTTTCAAATAATTATTATAATGTAGATATTTGAAACCCCATTCTGTTTACACAAGGGCTTGTCTTTGAAAGTAATTGATATTGATATATTTAATTTTCTATTTGGGAAGCTTGCAAGAAAATATATATGCATATTTTTGACAGTTTAAACACTGTTACCTTGCTAGAGACTTGGGTATGATGGTTTCTGCAGTCCTTGTTCATGATAAACTACTTGCTCTTTTATCCATGAGTGATGATAAACCTAAGATGCATTTTGAATCTAGATAGAAGGGTTAACAAATTTTATATTCAGGTATGAAAATCTCTAAAGCTAACTTATCAGGACTGTTGGATGCATTGATTGTAATGTCAAATCAATTTTATTGCCTTGTTGCTTTCACTTTTTTGTAATTAACTATATTTAAGACAGTATAACTAACAGTTTAATAGTCATTACATGTTGAAGGTAAGTGCGCTCGCACATACACGGTATTGCATGTGTGAGACAATAAGCCAATCTCAGTAGGTCTCATATTTTTGTGTACAGCGCAACAATATACTGATCGTTGTAGGTATCATATTTAATATTCATTATTATGTTATGCACATTAATTTTCTTCTTTTAAGAGTGCAATCTTGCACCAAGCAATATGAATGTAGGATTTCCTCCCCTGTATTGCAGCTTATGCAGGAGCAAACACTTGCACTAATTGCAGCTCACTCTCCCTCACCAGTTGATTGTCTCAAAATGTTTTATTCCTCTTGTTCATTTTATGCCCTCAATCTTACTGCCATTGCATTTGCAATTGCCATCTTCATTAATTCTATCCATTCTAACTTCGTCTATGTAATTCTATCTCACTACCATTGCATTTGTAGTTGCCTATCTTCATTGGGTCTATCCATTCTAACTTCATCTATGTGATTCTGTTTTACCCACACTTGTTTACCTACTTATATTTTTTCTGTTGTCTTGTTCCTTATTCTTAAATTCCTACTTAGTTACTGGCGGATCTCCCTCCAGCCTAAGGGGATTCATGTAACTTTCCCACCAAATATGTGTGTGGCCTTCTAGCTTACATATGGAAAACGTAATTTTCTGCTCCATTTGTACATTATACAATGTGAAATAGACTTTTAACTATCGCAACCATCAATCCAACTTCACTATGTCTATCTCACCTTCCACTTGACATTGACTTTTGTTTCCACTTTAAATAAGAGCTGAAGATTGGTTGCTTGAGTTCCATTTTTCAAGCTTTTGTTTTCCCTTTTCTTCCCTCAGCTCCTGATGATCTTTTGGGTTCTCATGAGAGTCGCAATGTGTTGGAGAATGACTGAAAATTTGGAACATAAGGTGATTGTTGTCCTTATGTTCTCAACGAAACAAGACTGTTATTTAATTGCAAATATTAAATTCTTGACATAGCAACAATTACACATATAGTTGGAAAGTAAATAGTGGAAGCAAAAACACGATACACAAGTAATTGCTCATTCAAATCAACTTTTCATCAAACAATCAAAGCTTCCATGGAAACCTCCACAAGTTGTCAAACTAGGAGCTGTATGGTACACCAAAAAACAGATCTGCACAACTATCAAGAAAAATTACCTACTTAAAAACAAGAAAAAATGTCTACTGAAAAACAAGAAAAATTGCCCGCAAATTGCTTGTTACCTATTGGCCTGTTGTATGACCATGTCCATATGATTGTATAGACATTTGTACTGATTTTGTACAACTACATAATCACCTGTATGAACTTGCTTGTTGTTTTTCTGCCTATTTCATGATTGCAACCCTTCTCCTGCCCTCTAAACTTGCTGGATTGATGAACAAAGTCACCTCTCAACATAACTTGTCTTTGTGTATTCATGTGTGAACCCTCTATCTTGACCTGCATTTATACTTGAGCTAAAACCTTAATCTGCCAAAACCCTATTCTCTCTATGAGGCGTATGGTGATGATTAGTCTAAATCATTGGTGTATAAAAATACATTTTATTAGACTCAACAATTCAATATAATACTTTCACTTTATTACTAAAGTGAATTACAAAATATAATTAACACGAACTACTTCTGACATATTCACTTTGAACCTATTTGGGAGTTCCCGTCTGAGGTACATTCTTCAACACTCCCTTTTAGTGAGGAAGGATTTTTGCACCAATCCAAGTTTGTCAATTACTTCAAACCAGTGTTGCAAATATCTCCGATTTCTACCAATATTTCCAATTTATCCCGAGTTTTTCGTGTTTTTGATTTGTCCGATATTTTCATAGTTCTTTAGTTCTAAGTTTATTTTTGCTGACATTTTTCGATAATTCCCGATATTATCCCCGATGTTTCCGATAAATTTCTTTCCAAACCCTCGATGATATATTCCTCGACACGATGTTTGCAACATTGCTTCAAACTTCCATTTTGCTAAGAGCTTGGTCAAAATATCAACAACCTATTGATCTTTGGTTACATAGTGGATTCCTTCTAAATCCTCTCTCTAATGAAGTGATACTTGATCTCATTGTGCTTGGACCTATCATGAAACACTAGATTCTTAGAGAGTTTGATACAACTCTAATTATAACAATAAATCACCATGGGATCCAACTCTTGATCAAATAATCTTGCTAGCAACTTGCAAAGCCAAATAGCCTCACAACTAGCAATATTGACTGTCATATACTCTACCTTTGTTGAGTTGAGTGCCACGAAAGTTTGTTTTAGGTTGATCGAGGATATCATTGTTGATCCCAAGCTAAAGAAACACAACAAGGTGTTCTTGTCTGATGCACTACTTTCCCAATTTGGCTATGTATACACCTACAACTTCACATCACAATCTCCGTGATATCTGAAACCATACTTCACTATGCCCCTGAAGTATCTTAGCACATGCTTTGTTGTTAGCTAATGCTCTTGCCTTGACTCCACCATGAACTGAATCAAGGTGTTCATTGCAAAACATATATGTGGCCTAGCGTTTACCAGATACATCAATGAACATATCGACTATTTGTACAATGTGGGATCCACCATATGTGAATTTGAAGTTGGTATCTTCTTCATATTAGTGATTATAGGATTGGCCGTAGGTTTACAGTCCTATATCTGTAATTTCTCTAGGATCTTGACTACATACCTTGCCCAAGGAAAATCTACCTTGGTCTTTGCCAAACCTCCAACCCCAAGAAGTAATGCATCATGCCAATGTTCTTCAACTCAAACTCAACTACCATATTTGCCTTGCACCCTGCAATGTGTTTCTCTGAACTTGTAAGAAACATGTCACCTTACATACAACACAAAAACAAACAAATCAATCTCAACAAATATGAAATATAAGTTGGGATTTGATTCACTTTCGGTGAAATCCATACTCTACAAGTATCCATCGATTTTGGAATACTAAGGTCTTGACGCACGCTTAAGTCCATACAAGGCCTTTTCAACCTACAAACTTGGCAATCCTTTCCACTAATCTTAAAGTTTTGAGGCTACTCTATATAAACTTCTACCTTAATTATCCATTTGAGATTTCTTTTTACAGCCATTTGATGTATCCTCCATTCCATAACGAAAACTGAAGACATCATTGCTCTAATGGAAATGTACTTGGCGATTGGAGCAAAAGTCTCCTCGTGGTCCAGTTCCTCTTTATGGGAGAACACACTTGCAACAAACCTTGCTTTGTACTTCAATATGTTTCCATCTGTCACATGTTTGATTTTGTAGAGTCTCAAGGAAGTCACTATTCACTTCCCCTTTGATCTAGGAACAATGTTACCATACATCATTCTTCACTATGGAGGTGTAGTCCACCATAACGTCCTTCCAAACTTGTTGGTTTGTTGCCCCCTGAAAATGAAAGGGCTCAAAATCTATTATGCTTCTCATCAATGCCATGTAGGTTGTAAACTTCTTTAATGGCCCACTCTCCCTAAATGTGCTCCTAGGAGCTTCAACATGCTCCAATACATCCCTCGATGTCTGAGCGAACTATCGAGGTTCCTTGATAGAATTGATAGGAGTTTATGGCTTCTCCTTTGTGATTGAAGGCTACTGCCCTGAATTGGAAGTCACTAGTGATTGTGGCTCAACCTTAAGATATTCCTACTCATTCGTTATTACTGAAAAGGGCTCATGAGACATCCTAGATGCAAAATATTCCTCAAACTTTCCCTACTAACAATTGTCTTTCTCTACTATGGAATAAAGACCTTGTAGGCTTTTGAGGTCTCATTATAACTAACAAACACACCCTTCCTGTTGGAGGGCTCCAATTTGGTCCTCTTTTCTATTGGTATATGGATATTAACTAGAAAACCAAATATGTGGAAGTGACTCACCTTTAGCTTCTCACCTTTAGCTTCACACCAATGAATGCCTCATTTGTTGCATCGTTCTCCAAAATGCCGTGAGGACACTTGTTTTGGATCTAGACTGTTATGTTGCATGCTTCTCCCCATAGAAATATCAACAAATCCTGCTCATGTATCTTGGCTTTAACAACCTATTTGATGGATAAGTTCTTTCACTCTGCAACCCTATTTTGCTTTGGGTTGAACAATCAATTTCCTCTTGATTCGTGGGTCCTTGCAAAACTTGTAAAGTCCTTAGAGGTATACTCACTTCCATTGTTCAATCTCAAAAATTTGATCTCTTTCCTTGTTTAGTTTTTTATTAGAGCTTTGAACTCTTGAAGCTTGTTAAAGACCTCATCCTTGGTCTTTGGGAACTAGATCCAAGCTTTGTGAGAGAAGTCATTAATGAAGGAAACATAGTACTGTCTCCCTCAAAATAGGCAACACACCATGATGTAAGTGTCCTATCCTCTTGTGCCATAAATTACACAAGTTTTTTGTATTATGAACTAGTGCTTGAACATGTTCACCCAAAAACTTGTATAAGTTGCCCTCCCTAACCTCGATCATCAAAGGTGATTTTGGGATAGACTCCTTCGGTCATATAATGACTTGTTGGGTCTTCCCTAACTAAAATTGAAATCCATTTTTTCACGTGACCTAGAAAAAACAACACATTGTCAAAGTCTAAATAGCTCCTTCACTAGAGTTGGAAAGGAATGGTACCAACTTCTGCCATTGGATACTTAGCATCATCACCAAGCTTGACCCAAACCCCCAAGACATGCTATTTTAGACTTGAAAATATCTCTTGGGTTGACGTTATATGACTAGTGCTCCATTGTTCTCGTACCAAGCGTTCCTTGGAACCGTTTGGGTAGAAAGACAATAATACTATTAAGAAATCCTTGTCAAACTTGGAGGCAAACTCATTCTGAGTTTTAGTTGAGGTTGCTACTTGATTCAATTGTTGCTTTCCTTTACCTTTCTTCTCCTGACACTATGATGCATACTGTCCATGCTTATGACATCTGAAACACTTGATTTTACTCAAGTCCTCCTCCTTTGGTTGTGAAGTTGACTTCTCATTCTTTACCTTACTCTTGTTGGGTAGTTTGCGTTTTCCCTTCTTTGTTTGACCAAATAGGGCATGGTCATTGCCACCTCCATCCATGATTGCTTTGATACCATTCGAGTCTCCTTGATACAATCATCACACAATTTTTCAGGAGGAAATAATTTCTTGAGAACAAACACCTGGGGCAAATGTTTTACATTAAGATGGGAGCCCATTTAGTGCCCAATTTACTAGCTCTATCTTCAAACTTTTTACAAATAGTTACAAATTGATCACTAATCTAGGTGATTTTTATCAGGTAACATAACTATGTATGAGTAATAAGTGTGTTATGTAATATCATTTTCTTGTTGATGTTCTCGCTCTGGTAAAGGCTAACTAGGGCATCAAACATCTCCTTTGTCGTCTTCTTCTCAAATATATGAGAGATCAAATAATCATTTATAACATCCATGATCATCTGCTTGGATTTCACTTATTTCTTCTTATGAACTGCGAAAATTGTGGATTAGTTGGTGGAGTCACTACATCCTTAATGATATCCTAGAGATCACTTTCTTCCAATAAGAGAGTTACCATGACTTTACATGATAGGAAATTTGATGCACCTTCCAATCTGTCCTCAAACTTGAGGCTAGCTGATGCCATCTTTGAACTCTGACACAAACTCTCAAATTTGATAAGCACTAACTCTTAAATGCTCTAATTGTTGGTCTTGGTTCCTAGCAGTTGGTTTCAGTGGTTGATCTTTTGTTGTAAACTCTATAGATCCTCTCAATCAGAGAAGCTTTAGCACCATGTGAAAATTCCAAACCCTACATGATTGTTGTACTTATGTTCTTAACTAAATTAGATTGCTATTTAATTGCAGAATTAACAACAATCACACATATCATTGGAAAGCAAATAGTGGAAGCATAAACACAATACACAGGTAGTCACTCCTTCAAATCAATTTTTCATTAAACAATCAAAACTTACAAGAATCTTCATAACTTGAGATTCTAACCTTGCAAATCTTAACTTTCTTTCATCAACAAGTCCTTCCTCGTGCTAATCCACCATATTTGAAGCTTGTCATTACTTTAAAGGATGCGTGAAGGGCATGAAAGAGGGCCTTTTCAGCTTGTGCATTGATTATTGTCTTTGCTTCTTGAGCTGGCTAAGATGCCTCCAAGCAGGTCGCAAGTTTCTACATCTTGACTTGTGCTCTAATATCTGCCCTAAGTCCACTAGTGAAGCATTCTTTATAGAAGTAATCATTTAATCCTTACGTATGTATTGTTGATTACTCAAAGATTTTGATAAAGTTTACAATTGAACTTGTTTGGCGCAACTTGGTCAACCATCCCAAATAGTGAGTATCTCTTACGAAATGAGCATAAATGGCTTTAACAAACTAGCTCTATGCTATGTAGCCCACATACGATTTTTAATGCCATTCCCACCATTACCATCATTCTGAGTCCAAGTACAACATTCCCACTCTAAGTTTCATCATGTAATCAGTAATGTCATGGAGGGAAAAGTAGTGTACCATTTGGAATGGTGACCCAACTAGAGGGGTCAAAACCATGAAACTTGTTCATATCCACTTTAGGAAAGTGGTTCTAGTGATTATTAGTGAGGGGTGGTTTATGAATGTGAGGACTCGAAAGGGGTTGCTTATGGTGCAAATCTCTTTCCTTTGAATATTCCTCACTAGGCATTTCTATATATGGTTCATTCCATTAGTTAGCGGCTAAGAGGAAGTGAGATGCTATCCCACTGAGTTGGTCTTGCATTCTTACCCAACGAGCCACCAAATTTTGCAGTTTTGTGATTGATTTGTGGATTGTTGCAATCTCTTGGTCCTGTTGGGTAACAATTAAAGATTTGTGATTGAAGTACATGGTATCGATCATCCATCTTGTAAAGTTGCTTATCAAATTGCATGGTGTTCGATTGGGTCATAATGTAGGTGCTCCCAAAAGGATTACCGGGGAGTGAGACCACGGTGATCAATGTCTCACAAGGAGTTTGATGATGGAGGCCATCCACAATGGTGTGGTCGGGTCCACCAAAAAATTATTATTAGAATGGTACTATGATGATCAACATGGAACAAGGAGTCTTTTGAGATAGGTCTCCTCTAAAGTACAACTAGGATCTAGACCTTTTTTTTCCTTCACACTTTTTTTTCTTTTATCTTAGGAGACTTGTGATATACTTAAGGTTATGTGGAAGTGAATTTTTCTATGTAGGTGATGTCTAATGCAATACTACTCGAAGGGGTACCAACATGGGTTGCAAAGGAGTCCAACAAGGTAATTCCACTTGTATTTACTATGTGTATTCTTCCCCAACCACAATTTTACTTGTTGAAGGACATATCTATGTGTTATTTAAAGACGCCATAACACATCTTTAATCTAAAAAAAACTATAATTTGGGTACGCTCATGACCTAAGAAGGTGCTTTGATATGACTCTTAATCTACTTATCCCCAGAATTAGAAAGAAAAATAATAAAATGTGATAGAATACCAGAGCTAAACATAGAACACAAAAGAGAAATAGATAGAATTTGAGAAAGAAACGTTGCATCAGCACGTCTTAAAAAGAGAGCAATGTTCACTTGCCTCTTCGAAGGGGCAACCTCCTATGAGCAAAGCTCCAAATACAATAACAATCCTTGATTACATTATGCAACCTTACTAGATGTGGTCCCACTATTTTAGGGTCAACCACCTAGTGAGTCTAAATTAATATAAAGACAACATTTTTACACTGAGTAACTATCAACTAACTATCTAATATGCCTTGTTCAAAGAAGATGACCTCATACATCAATAAAATGCTCCTCAATATCCCCAAAATAGAGGGGTTAGGGTAGGATCCTAATAGATTCGTTGTAGAATTCTTTTTGTTTCATTGCATCAAAGCCTAAAGTAGCATGAGCTTTGTGTATTTAGATTCTCACAGTGAGTAATCATTGTTTAGAGTTTTGGAATACATTGTCTAAGTTTAGAAACATCCCAACATTTCAACTGGACACTCCACCCATCATTAGGGCATCAAGTAAGAGCTAATAGATCCTAGATGATGGGTGCAATGTCCAATTGAAATATTGGGATGTTTCTAGACTCAGATACATTGTATTCCAGAAACCCTAAATAATAATAACATGAGTTTCTTGCTTGTCTTGATAAGGTGCATTAGTCCATGCATCTTCCCTTATACAAATCTCTCCTCGAGTAACAACATTTATTCATGGTCTTGAAGTTTCTCCAATCAATCTAAGTTCAAAGTTAACTAGGTTAGTAGTTTTTGTCTTTCATAGGCTTCCCATTTCTTAATCAAGTATGGGCAATCTTTTGTAGCATGTCCAACAACATTGCAAACATTGCATCTCGACTTTCCAATTTGGGGACATTCCCTTCAAAGATGTCCCACCTCATCATACTTATAACGTTGAATATTATTCACTCTTCCTCCACTCTAACTTATGTACCTTCCTCTTTGGCCACAACCTCCTCTCATGTTATGATTGCTACTCTTCTTGATGTGAAAGGAGGTTTTCTCAAACTACTCAATGAAGACCCACAAAACCTTGCATTTCTCCATACTGTGTATTGGATCTATGAAAATCACAATAAAAAATGATAGGATCAAAGAAGTATTTTTGCAGTAGAGAACAATGTTTTGAAGGGCGACCATAAGATATACATATCTCACAATACTTTCTCGAGGGCATGCCAACAAAGGGCCTTAGGATTATACATAAGCCCCCCTCTCAATGGTAGACATTCATTCAAATAACACTCTTTTGATTTATATCTAATGTACTAGCCTAGTCCCTACTTATTTCTTGTATCTATTTAGCCAATGAAGGCACTTGGTTTTTGAATAATGCCAATTTAGGAGTTGAGTAGATGTAACAATGGGTGTATGACTTAGATATCCAACAATGAATTCAATTCTCATGCCCCTTTTTAAGCATTCCCTCAAAGGTAGCTAAGTTTTTCTGCATCAATATGATCTTGGTCACGGGGAGAAGTCCCGCACGAACCATTCATTGCATTGCACATCATGGATCTTATATCTCAGTGTACTCATTATCTCTCAGAATGGTTGATGGTATTCCTAGGCAAATTCACTTGTATCTATTCGGCCAATGACGACACTTTGTCTTTTAATATTGCCAATTTAGGGGTTCAATAGATGTAACAATGGGTGTATGAATTAGATATCCAGCAATGAATTCAATTCTCATGCCCCTTTCTAAGGATTTCCTCAAAGGTAGCTAATCTTTTTCACATCAATAAGATCTTGGTCAAGGGATGAAGTCCCCCATTAACCACTCATTGTGTTGCACATCATAGATCTTATATCTCGGTGTGCTCATTACATCTCAAAATTGTCGATGGTATTCCTAGGAAGATTCACCCATGTTTTGTTTGATATCTTTCAACTGAGTGATGCATAGTTGGTTAGTTTTGGGTTTCTGGAGTTCAATGTGAAGGTATGCTTCACCTCATTCATTGCTCTTATGACATGTTGTGGCATACTTTGTACATACTTAATGTATCGTTGGAAAGCTCTCCCTCATAGTGGTATAAGATTCTAAAAACATGGCATTGAGTATAGCACCTTTGCCTCACATATCGTTTCACAAATGAACTAGTGCCACTCAATAACATCGTCACCTTTCCCTAAGATTTTAGTAGGCAATGTCTAAATTCCTTGTGTGCCAACGACACTTTTCAATGCTGTGTATGAGACAAAGCGTTGTGGTCCTTGTTAACTTACTAGTTTCTAGCTTTCAATTACAAACAAACTAAGACTACTCACTAAAGTACTTCCAATATGCAATCACACACTGCCTTCCAATGTTTCCTAATGAACTTCTTGACACTTGTTGATTACTAGTTGATGTACTCAAATTATAGTTATTAAGATTGATTGGGGATTTGCACAACATTGGAAAGCTTACACAGTGGTGTTTGCATTGCTCCAACTTTGTTATCTTATGGATGTAACATGTCAACTTCTACAATCTCATCCAAACCAAAAAGATGAATTATATCCAATTGTGTCTCATATGGATGTGCCTCCATTTCAATGCTCCCATCCATTGGTCCATCAAAGTTATGCTCATTTGGAAGCTCATGTAGTAACACATGACTAGTGACTTTGTGCACATGCATATATTCACAAAGTAGTGCCAATTTGTCCATTAGATCCCATAGGAGTTTCCCCGCTATTTTGTCAACTAAAATGCACTACTAAGCAATAAATTGGGTAGCTTTTTCACTCATGCACTTCAAATTCTCAGACTTACATCTTCGACTCATTACTTCCAACCTCGTTGATTGCTTTTCTCAATGCTTCACCTTGTTCTTAGATTGCTTTGATTTGGGTTAGCCACCATTGTTTGGTTATTACATCTCTTCGCGAGGCTCATTTAATGGTTCTAATCCCTGTGTCTCCTCCTTCAAGTCTCCATCCTTTCCAACTCCACACCAATCCATCCCTTAATGCAAATTTTACGCTTAAACGGTAACATCTCTTCTTACTAACATCTTCACCTAGTGTAGAATATCATTCACTAGTGTTCGTTGAAAGCCTTTCATAAAATTTTCCTTAGCACTTGAGTAGGATTGTCACAACTCTACTACAAACTATACGAAGTACCCCTATAATGTTTCGTTGACCCATAAATCTATGGCTTTTCTTTCGATGTGATCACAATATTGTAGTGCTATAATGGTTTCGATAACCTAGTGAACCCTCTTGATTTCTCCCACAAGCATTGGCTGCACAAACGAATCTCAATAACCATTCATGTATACTCACTAGCAATTCAACCCAAAATTTTTCGTAGCTTTCATAAAACAACAATTCATCCTTAAACTTTGTTGTGCTTGATCTCCACAATTAGGATTTTTGTTTTGTAAAGCAATCATTTTGGGCATCACACCATTCTTACATTGTAATAAACAATAGATATATTTTAAATGATAATACTAAACTTATTGACTTATTAATAATAAATAATTAATAATTAAAAAATCAAGAGATATGTCCTTAACATTTGGAAGGGCACGATGGGCTATATATAATACTCACGTATTGTAATGCTTAACATTATCTTCATATTATCAATATATATTTCTTTTATCCAATATGGATTACTTTTACTATTCTTACGGATAGTTTGTGTCAACTGGGTAGCCACCATTGTTTGGTTATTGCATCTCTTCACAAGGCTCATTCAATGGTTCTCATCCTTGTGTCTTCTCGTAAGTCTCCATCCTTGCTCGATAGACACTGATCCACCCCTTAATGCAAAGTTTACACTGCCATACTTGGTGGGTTAAACGGTAACATCTCTTCTTACTAACATCTTCACCTAGTGTAGAATATCATTCATTAGTTTTTGTTGAAAGTAGGGTTGGCACATCTCTACTACAAACTCTACAAGGTACCCATATAATGTTCTCTTAATCCATAAATCTATGGCTTTTCTTTTGGTGTGATCGCAATATTGTAGTGCTATTATAGTCTGGATAACCTAGTGAACCCTCTTGATTCCTCCTGCAAGCATTGGTTGCATCAATGAATCACTAGCAATTCAACCCAAAATTTTCATAGATTTAATCAAAGAACAATTCATCCTTAAACCTTGCTATGCTTGATCCCAACAATGAGGATTTTTGTTTTGCAAAGTAGTCATTTTGGGCATCACACCATTCTTACACTTACGCCCTCATAGGCCTCTCCTTCATTCCACTGAATACTCATTGTCAACATGATGTGGTCTTGTCAAGATAACCATTTGTTGGCTCAAATTGCAGACTAGGGTCTATGGTCCAAAAGAGTGTCCAACAAAGATAATTGTAGTCAAGCATCAACGTATTAGTCCCCAATACATAGATGGTCTCACCCAAGGTGCATCACCTAGACATAATCTTATGGGGTACACATGTTGAAGGTATAAGCAACCTTATCACTCTTCATCTATCTTAACTACTCTTAAGAATTATATTTGCACCGAGAGTAGCAATGTGCTTTACAACCTAGTATGGGGGAGATGTTGTAATGTAACATTATATAAGGTGACCAAAGTAAAAAAATAGATGTCGACTTGAAAAATAAAAAATTATAACCAACATCACAAAAGAATAACATGTGGCCTCTATTATCCATCTTATTTAAATTAAAAAAAAGCTATACAAAATTAAATCTAGCATAGATCCATCTTAAATCTGGATATATGAAGCACTGAGAGGGATCAAATTTATTGAGCTGTAAACCTTTTATCTTGAATTTTTTACACATTAAGAAAATAATTTACCCCTCAAGAATATTGATTCCCCTCTGTACTTGGTATTTCCAGATCTAAAATAGATCTATATTGATTACTATCAGCTAAAATATAATAACATCCATTATTCAAATTAGAGTTGATCTATAAGAATGAAATGCACATCATCCACACAAACCATAAAATTAGATATAAATAAATCAATGTATTCTTCCACTATTTTTAATCATTGGAAGGTATATCATCATGCTCACATCTAAAAAAAATCCATGCTGCAAAATCCTTTCACAACCTTTTACATCTAAATTTATACGAAGGGTGTTGGTAAGGGGATTACGTGTGCAAGGTGTGGCAAGAAGGATATCAACAAGTGGTGAAGTCAAACTGCGCAAGGGAAAGATACCGATAAGTGTGGTCGGCTTGGTCAAATCAGTTAGAATTTTGTTCCAATTTAGTTAGAGAGTCGGCTTATGTGGACATTTTTTGTAACGACGCAAGCCTGTAAATATATTTAGACGTAAGATCTAAAGATAATCTCTTAGTAGCTTTATGGTAATCAGATATCTTTTGTGAATCATATGATCTTGTATCTTGCGGATCATGATATGTTGTGTGATTTGTTTTGTAATTTGCAGATGAATATGTTTTGGTCTAAGGCTTTCGACCAAGGATGTTTTGTGATCTGTTGAAGTTAATATGAGAAGGATGTTGATACATAAATTCTTGTCTTTTTGATGTTTGCGATCTATGATATCTTTCATGTTTGAATGATGCGAAGTTATATGGTGATTGTTGGATTAATACTTATTGATGTCTTCGTTAAAGTTGTGATGCTTTGATGTTCTAAGATGATAAGTAAATGTTGCGATTGTTGCGCATAAACCCTGGATCTCTGAATGAAACTGCGATAGAATAAGAACATTGCGAAAGTTCCTTCCCTTACGCGGAAACGTGGTTCTTGCAGCCCTCCCTCAAGCATCTTGGGTGAGACTGCATCTGCTTCGCAGGTGTTGCTGGATAGGGTAAAACCTATCTGGGTTGATGTTTAGGGATATTGTGTCGAAGGGTGTCGATAGTGAGTGAACCCTTGTCGCCTGACTTTGTGTGTCAACAAAGGGCTCGAAGGTATAAGGAGTTAGTTAAAACTCCTAGACCATTATTTGACTAGTTGGAATTAACGCTCATTGCTACTCTTTAGGGACATCTTTCCCATAACAAAAGAAGCAATAAGCACCTTGTGGTGCAGCATTGAAAGCTGTGGTGGGTGCTTTGGTGTTCGTTGGATCTCAAACAACTTGAGATCCAATGACCACCAAAGCATCTGCCGCGCAACATGGTGCTTATTGTTTGCTGCATTTTATCACGTTCTTTGAAATCTGTTGTCCAGCCCTATCCAATGGTATTCACCACTCTTCCCAATCCCCAAAATATGTAGTGTGACCTTGATTCTCTACCCACTGTACTGGTGCCACCATGTCTTGCAATACAAAAAAGAAGAAGGTGCTAAACATTGTCACTCTGCATTTTATTATAAATATGGACATCTTTTATGGCGACTAACTTTTATAGAATCCAAAGGCATTGAATATTAATTTAACTTTTCTCGACATACATATTATAACTTTGTACTTTTTAAATACAAAATTTTGATATACATATTTTTATATGAACAATATATATTACTAGCAACAACCATATTAAAAATATTAATATGTTTGTATATGTTGATAGACATATATTTGGCATATTTTAGGAGTTCAAAAGATTTTATTAGGAGTTTGACTATTACATGGACTACATATTAGCTCAACTCTCAACTGCCAAATGGAGTTCAACTAAACTTTATGCACATTAGCTCGATTCCCAACTGCCAGATGGAGTTCGACTGTCACACAGACTGCACATTACCGTGCCACTAAGTGCAATTATCATATGAGTTCAGAGGAGTTTATTAGGAGTTCGACTGTCACACAAACTGCATATTAGCTCAACTCCCAGCTGCAAAATGGGGTTCGACTAAACCTTGTGCACATTAGTTCGACTCCCAATTGCTAGATGGAGTTCCACTGCCATACAGACTACACATTACCATGCCATTAAGTGCAATTATGACATGAACTATTTTTTATTTTTTTCCAACCACCACAAAGTGTAGTTATCACATGAGCTATTTTTGAATTTTTTATAATTGTTTATTACGAATTTTAAATGACGACCATAGAATCAATTTAGATAGTAGACTTGTCCTATTCTCCTATTCTTCTGTAATCTAGGAAAAACATAAATGATATTCCACCTTAAAATTCTAAGATACAAATGGCTATCAACATAACCAAAGTATAACATATACATTTATAATATAATTTTATATTTATATTGATTTATTTTAGTTATGAATTTTATACTATAATAAATCACATGTATTTTATTTATAAAATTTATATAAAAAATTATGCTCTTTATCATAGATGGACACGAAATAACTATGGTATTCAATCCTTTTAGATGGATTTGAAATGTTGAAGTGGATTTCTTTTGAAGTTTGGGTCAAACAATTCAATCTTTTTTGGATGGATAATTGGTTGTAGTTACTTATGATGTATGTGTGTAAAATGTATCCATATACTTGTCCGTGCTTTTAAATAGAGAAAACATAATTTATATTAATTATTAAATTGTGGAAAGTGAGATGAAATTTGTTTTTAGTATGGATGGATTATCATAAAATATAAAGTAACATTGATGTCAATATATATAATTCATTATGAGTGAGGTTGTCTCAAACGATTGAAAATAGTATTTATGTTAGTGTACATTGCTTTGGAAAATAATTATAATGTTTAAAATAAATAGTAATATATATATATATATANATTAAAATATTTAATCCATTATAAGTGAGGTTGTCTCAAATGATTGAAAATAGTATTCATGACAATGATGATGGTGATGATGGCGATGATGGTCAAGATGATGAATACAATCATGATGATGGTGACGATGACGATGATGACGATGATGGTCAATATGCTGAATACAATCATGATTATTATGGTGATGATTATGATTATGAAGATGACGATGATGATGATGTTGATAAAAGTGTAGGGTTGGTAGATATAAGTGTTGGGGGGTTTTTTGGTAAGGGCCATAGGGAAAGAATCATGATAATGACCATGAAGATGAAGATGATGATCATGGGAGTGGATATGATGATGATAATATCAAGGTTGACGTTAGAGATAATGATGATGATGACGAGGGGTTTTATAACCCCTACACTCCTAACCCCATAACGATGATGGCGATGCCAATGGGGATGATGATGATGATGATGGACATGATGATTATGTAAAAGATGACAATGATCATGGCGATGGAGATATTAACTATAGTAATGATGACGATGGCATTGATGATGACAATGATGATCAAGACAATGGAGATGGTGATGATGATAATGATGTTGATATTGATCATGACGATGGTGAAGATGAGGGTTTTTATAAACCCTACATCACTAAAAACATAACCCCCTAACCCCATCATGTCATCATCATCATTTACATCTCCATTGTCATCATCGTCATTGACAATGTCATCATCATTATCGTCATCACCTTCATCATCATCATCATCATCAATGATGAGGATAAGGATGAGGATGATGGGGACGACAAAGATGATGACAATGATTATGATGATGATGATGAACATGATGACGAATATGATGACGATGAAAATCATGATGGTTATGGTGATGATTATGATGATGACGACGTTGAAGATGATGATGATGATCATGGTGATGATGATGTTGATGATGCTGATGATGATAATGACAATGAAGGTGATGTTGATGACAATGACAATGATAATGACAATGAAGATGATATTGATGATGACGATGAGGATCAAGATAGTGGAGATGGTGATGATGACAGTGACATCATCCACCGGAGGACATGTCCATCAGAGTAGGGGACATAGTAACTCACCCAAGACAAAGAAGAAAACCCACAACATAGAAGAACGTGCCCATGGCAAAGAAGAACACACCCAACAGAATAAGAAAATTCCTACTCACTACATAATCAGCAATATTGTCTTTTTTGAGCTAAAGGAGGACATAAATTGGCCTAGAGGAGATAGTGATGGCCCCAAGGAGACAAATAAACCCCAAAATGTCTGGAAAATTAGTAAGTGACTCAGTTTTTACAATGAAAATCCATTTTTAATAAATACTTTTTTTATTAAAAAAATATTTATTAAACCCGTGTTTTAGAATGGATGAAGAAAAACCATTGTTCTGTGCAGGGTGATATTGCCATCATAATAAATAGCAAACATTGTTTCCAATGTTTTCTCCTAAAATTCCCTCTAATTTCAAATAAGATTCATTGGTATATATATGTAATAGGGTATTTCATTCAATCCCTAATAGAAACATAGAAGTTCAAACATCCTATGATCCAGTTCTCTATGGGAACATAAAAACTTATGTAATACCTCGATTTTGAGCACCTGATCATATGCACTTGTTATTTTCTTTGTTATTATGGCATTGGGTGTTGAGACTATGGTCTCTATACATCACTATAAATTAATAAAATATATTTCTCAACATGGAAAACTAACAAGGATGGGTGGCCATGGACTCCACGAGTGATGCGGAATGGGGACTTCCTAATTCACTCTAGACTTGATGACAACCCAAACACTTGATTATGGACCCAAAGTTTCCCTTTTGGACCTTATTGATTTTTTTAACTCCCTTATGAAGGTTTGTTTGGTAGCTCCATTTGCACTAGTATGCCCTCTTGAGAGATTGTTGGGCTCAACTTGGAGATAGGTCCCTTGCTCCACTACTCATGGGAGAGGTTTCCTATTTGTATGTTTAAGGTCAATTATGAAGCCTAATTAACTCCCTCTCTGACCTCCCATGACCAATTTATCCCTCCTTGTCCTCCACTCCTCATTTTTTAGTAACTCCTCTCATTTTGTTATTCCCAGAAAATGGAATCTGTCTCAACTTAACCTCTACTTCACGCCAACTTAAGTTAACCTCCTAGAGTTTGAATTCCCTCCATTATTCCCTCCATGAATTCAAATTTCTCCTTCAGCTATAAAACCACTTGCTACCTTCCTTTGGAATAATTACTAGTTACCTCATGTTATGTGATATATTCATACCATTGTGAGGAATGATTTTATGAGAGCTATGTGCATTGTGAACCATTCTGAATTGAGATGGTTTCAAACCATTGATATATATTATTTATCATACAACAATATTTCCCCACTCCCATTACTTACCTCTTCCCCATCTCATCACGTAAAGCCTAGGAAGAGAAGTGATGTCTTAAGGGACTTGTGTAGTGAATGGAGTCACAATTCCACTAGGTAGTGTAGAAGGAGGGGAAAGTAAATGGGAAAGTATTGAGTTGTGTTTATGAAGCTGATTATGATCTATTCCATTGCTTGAGTGTGCCCTACTATGGACTCCTTGATCTTAGCTCGGGGGTGTCCTGTCCAAGTAAGATTTAGCTGGACCATGCCTACCTCTGAGATGAAAGTTGTCCTATTGAAGCCAGTTTCTCTTCAATAAGATAAGTATTATATTATATGTTTATTCATATGTTTATATGTTGTGTCTATCTCTAATAATGCACCCTTAGTGGTTGTTATAAACATTTTTTGAATAAATGCTCATTTTGTTAATGATCAAATGTAAGATCAGATGTTTTTCTACTTGGAATCTTGCTTGCAATATTTGTTTATGGGATATAAAAGATAGATATATTTTATGGAAATTTATGCTCTGTTTATACTTTGTATTTTATGCAGTTAATGCGTCCTTGGTGTTTGTTGGACCTAGGGACAGAAGGGAAGAATTCGTGTAGAGTTCTGCCTAAGTATGGAGAAGAACATAAAAGAGAAGAGGAAAGACGTACGACTGAGGAAGAAACATAAAGGAAAAGGGGAAGGATGCTGCGACAAAAGAAGTAAAAGAGAAGAAGAAGACAAAAGGAAGGAGCTGGAAGAGGATGCTGTGCCAGATAAGAAATTCAAATAAGAGGAATATAAGGGAACACAAGATGTCACAATAGAATATCAACAGAAGCAGGCGTGCAAATAGCGTAACGACCGGAAAATGATAGTAAGGCATGTTGCCGAGAAAGTGACAATCCTTAAATATCATGGGTACGAGCTCGATTGGAGCCGGCGGAAGCCATACATGTGAAGGAACCTTTGTAAGTCAGGCCGATAGTGCCTCTCCTTATGTGTTTCTAGAATAGGAAAGACAACCTGTTGGATGGATATAGTAAGTCAGTTGAGATAGCGATAGAAAAGGAGTCTGTAATGAGTCTGTATCGAGTCGGTATTGAGTCAGTAACAAGCATGTATGGGAGTTGTATTGAGTCTGTAGTTGGGATGTAAAAGAAGGAAGCCAAGCTGTATATGGGTTAGCCGATAATAGCACCTAAGTAGCCTCAAGTAGCTGTTGCTTCTAGCTTGTAGATTATTGATCAAACTCTTGGTAAGACGCTTTAGCTAGACTTGAGGTAGGTGTTATGGGTAATGAATCTGTATCACTGAGTGCATCAGAGTAGAGGTTTTGCAGCTGGGTACGTAGACGAGGAGGGAAGGTTGAGTCGATCCAGGCTGTGTGAGGATCACTAAGAGAAGTAGAGTAGAAAGAGAAAGATATATTATAATAGAGCATGAGAGGGAGGAAAAGTATATAATGATAGAAGAGAAGATCTTGAGCAGAGTCTGCAACTTTGTGCGCAGATGAAAGGTGCATCTATTTCATCATGCCAGATGAAGAGCACTTTGTGGTTTTCACCCAGATGGGTTTCCACGTTACATTATGTGTATATGTGTGAATGTTGAAGTAGCTTAGATGTATGTGTGATTATTGTGTTGAATGATTGGTTGATTATTATATTCGCAAATGGATAAATTTTTTATGACTGCATTATATTAATGGATAATTTTATGCTGCATGCCTACTGTTTATTTACTTAAGTGCATAAAGAAAGGTTGGGTCATAGTTTAACTACTGAAGCACCGTCGATACAAGTAATCCACACCTTGTTGACCTTCGTTGGAAGGATTGGCGCAGAGACAAGGTACTAAAACATCCTCCCACCCAACTACGAAAACCTGGTTCTAGCAGTTACCCATAACGAGAGATATTTCGGGTGAGACGACATATGTGTCGCAGCTGCTACTGGCTGAGCTCTGCTCTATCGGGTCGATATCTCGAGCTTTGTTGTGCTGAGCATAAGGGAGTGAACCTGGGTCCAATGACATAAAGACAGGAGGAGAGAAAAATCCAACAGATGGTTCTGTTGCCGAGACCCTAAACTATGGTGGAGAGGGATATGTTGTGGTAGCTCACGAAACCGAAGATCCAGGACTGGGTTGAATTCAAATAGTTAGAGTTTGCATGAAAATAAAGTGAAGGATATCGATGGAACCCAATGATATTTTATTTTCTGAGTTTCCCATCGTGCTACACGAGTGGTTATCAAAGTTTGCGACCAAACGAACGAATTTTCAAGGCGAAGAACCAAGGGAGTGGACTCCCCAGTTAATCGAACAATTGGAAGAAGTAATGAAACCTATATCAAGGGCTGTGGATTTTTAGATAGAAAGTATCCTAGAAGGATACATTACTGAGCTCGTTGTTGACATAATAACCTCATACAATGAGGCAGAGCGAAATTGTTTTCAAGGACCATGCAGTAGATACCTGCCATCTTTAAAGACGTGGATAAAAATGATTTTATGTGAAAAAGGAATTATGTGAATGCAACAAGACTGAATAGCAAAGAGTGGCTATGTCTCAGCAGAACCCTAGAGTGAGATGTTCCCAGGAGATAGTGGAACTGAAATAGAGCCAGGATTTTTAAGAAGCGGAAGAAGATTCAGGTTTGACAAATGAAGAAAAACTCTGTTAGAACGAGGGACTTGCAGCACAGATCGAGAAGAAGAAGGCTACGAGTTTGCGTCATACTTAGACGAAGGGTCTTGTGACGAAGAAGAAGAATATCAACCAATCTCAGAAGGAGACAAAGAGTCAGAAGAGTCAACTGAAGCTCCAGAACAAGAACGTGCTTACAACTTGCCTACAGTACTAGAGGTAAGATAGCGAGACCTGTCTCCAAGTAATTATGTAAATATGATTACTACTAACACTGTAAATAACAGACAAGGAAGTCCAACCAGTCAAATTTTGTTCCAACTGTACCAACAACAAATACAATGGCTAGAGCTGACATTAAGCTACCAATATTCAATGGAAACAGGTTGGAATACCCTGAACAACATTGGTTTCTTTGTGAAGTTGTCTGGACTGTACGACAGATCCAGGATGAGAATATCAAGAAAGCACAGATGATCACGACTATACGAAGTCGTGCATTGGACTGGTATATGAAATTTTCCATAGTGCCAGTAGGATTTGTTTGGAAAACACTCAACGAGATTCGATTGGGTTTGATAGACGAATTCAAAAAGCCGAAGTCTAAATCACAATGCATCACCAAAATCAAAGAGATTAAGCAACTACCAACATAATCTGTTTAGGACTTTGACCAAAGATTTAAGAAATTAATGGCCAAAGTGAGTTTCCAAATGTCAGATGTGCAACACAAGGAATGGTTTATTTCCGCCTTGTTACCACATATCCGAACCTCGTTGATGCAACATAAACTTGTGTTGCAGATAGAGGCTCTCGAAATAGCAATGAAATTAGAAGCCTCACCAGTCGGAGACACTTACTTGGGAATGATGCAAATTCAGCTGCATCTAGCCATTCTTACGGTTCAGCTCCAGATATTTAAGAAGGAAAGGAAGTTCAAGAGGAACAATGGTGTACAAGATGTGGAACAAATGGACACCATAAAGACAATTGCTTGACGCTCATGAACTATGTCACATCAAGTCCGCCGAACCCATTAAACACCCAAGGAATTCCTTGGTGTAGAATATGCCAGATTGAGGGCCATAAGTCTGAGGAATGTATGTACTTATAGAAAATTGTAAACACACCTGCTAGTCTGTATTGTAAATTTTGTAAATCAGTAGGTCATGATGAAAAATATTGTAGAGCACTTCAGCTACTGCAAGAAAATACGATGGATACCTACTTAATGAAAAATGATGAGCAGATGCAAGCTGAACGAGCACAACTTCAGCATCAACCTGCGTAATATCAACAACAACAATACCCTCAACCGCGCCAACAGAATCAATATCCTCAACAATAACAATACCCTCCACAAAGGGGGGGTGGGAATTTTAGAGGTCGAGGACAACAACAAGGACGTGGATTTGGTCGAGAAAGAGGCCAAGTCGTATGTTATAATTGTGGGCAGCCATGACATTTTTCTTGAGATTGTTAAATTATTGTGAAAGATTGTACATATTGTAAAGCACTTGATCACACTGTCGAACAGTGTCCATAACTTATTGCGAAATGGCAGGATATAACTGTCGTTAATCCCAACTCCGTGTAGAATTAGAATTTGAATCCCAATTAGAATATTCAGATGATTTCCATTGAAGCAAGAAAACCCCACATTGTTGTAGTTACAAGAGGAGGTGCTGCGATGGGAGCAGACCAAAATACACAGCAGGGACAACCGCAAGTGAGACCTGTGACACAAAAGAAAGCTACGCTAGATGTCCAACATGAGAAATAAGTCTTCTTGAAGGTGCGACCAGACTTCGTTAATACTAATCAGTTGTCGACATCTAGACAAGTTAGGGCTATGCTCAAAAGATTTGAACAACTAATCAAAAATCCGCTAATGAAAAATATTAGTAAGATTAAAGAAATTTTCAAAAGTTTTTTAGCACTAATCAATGATAAATATGTTTTCACAGAATTGACAACACTCATAGAAGAAACCACAGAAGACCTACGACCTGAAAAAATAGTTAATCATATCGGGAAAAAACTGAAGACGGGGCGAGAACTGCAAATGACTGCATAGGTAGGAGATTATGAAATGGATTATATCATATTATATTTGGGACCAGATGCCAATATATTGACAAGAAAAACATTGGATAGCATGAATAAGCCGTGACTGGATTGGTCTCCCATTCAACTAAGGCTTGAGAACCAATCGAAGGTTCTACCAATCGGTAGACTAACTCAAGTACCCGTGGAAGTCGAAGGTTTAAGAACCTATGCTAAATTTGAAGTTATTGACATTATCAATGTCATAAACCCATATCCTGCACTTCTAGGAATTGATTGGGAAATAGACAACCAAACCATTATACACTTCAAGAAAAAGATCTCATCTTTCGAAGATTCTGAAATAAGAGTGGTTATGCGAATTGATCCGCTTGAATGACAGAGATATGTCGAGGCTGTACATAGCTAAGGGCAAGACAATTATCTAGATCAGTTGTACAACATCATGTCTTCAAAGGAAGACTATATTAACCTAATAACTAATGGAAACCTAAGTTGGCGTAGTATAAGCTCGTGTGCGTCTAACTGAGGTGATGCTCTAGAAAATTGGCAGAACATGCTACATTAAGTCTCCATACAAAGATGTGTAAGAATCACAAGAGTTTTCTGCAGGGTAGGAACCGAAGCGAGCGCGTTCCCTACATATGAAGGATTACCTAACCTTGCATCTTTTTTGATAGAATTTGAAGAAAAAGACATAGAATCACAATGATAGTCCGCTTTGGACTATATGATGAAAGCTACGCCCACTAGATGGTGGGGTACAAACAAACAATCTATCTCTGAATGGCCACAATGTAGGAGATTAATGGAGATCAAATTTGAGGAAGAGATTAGTTTCCCTGATCAGAAATATATAGGGATGACAGATCCTGGGAAATATATTGAGCACTATCGAAGGATTTGGAAAGAACATCCACGACAAGAACGAGTTCATCGATTCATCCACACTTTGGAAATGGTACTAAGAAGTTGGTACACATTAGAAGAAATGCAACGAGGAACTATTGAATGGGAAAGCTTAACTGTAAGATTCACCCAGACATTTGAGTTTGCAAGTGCGAACAACCAACAGTAGATGTTGCGTTACAGGTAATAAAGGAAAAGATCTTTGAAGAAATTCCAGCTTGTTGACGGGCAGATCATACTTGCTCGCAACGAGGGAAGACAACACAGACCGGCATCCTTAAAGCAGGCTCCAAGCTATTTGGGATGGTTGTTCCCGACAGGTTTATAGGCTCTGTTAGCCTGAAAATCTAAACTAAAGCTACTATTTTTTAATTGGATCTACGTTATACCTACGAATGTACAAATAAAACTAATTGATTTGATTACTATATTACAAAGTTAATCACTGAAAATTAATTTACTGAATTAGTTAATTAATAATACAGAAATAAAGACTTAACTAATATCACCATGATCGATAAATTACAGAAGGAGTACATTATAGACATATGCACACTAATCACAAAATCAGAGAATAATTTAACAGTGGTATTAATATAGAAATCTGATTCGATGGATTTTCAATAAAATAAATACAAGAAAACTATCTACTTTAAATCCTATCCTGATCAGGAGCGTAGAAGAACATTAACCTGGAATTAAATTGCCAATAAAGCTACTGTGCTAATGGTCTTGAAACTATTAAGAGGAAATTCAAAATTTAAACAAGATCACACAGTAAACTCGTAAATCACATATATTTATTGATGATAACACCAAATTTATAACATGACATATATCAGCAAATCAAAACCAGCATAAATCGACAATTACATGATGTATTTGCATAATTCATTAAAGAAATCATGACAAACATAAATATTGTAGAGAAAGTGACAAGATCGAAAGATATCATAGACACATTCGCATAGCATAAATACTGTGAATATATATAAAAATATCACCAGTTAAAAGTGTTGTAGCTGCTGACAACAAATTGTCTGAAGTCACAGGAAAAATAACAGTAATCTTGTTATGTCCCTTTCCCCACTATCGACCCCCTTTCTAGTACAAACATGTCTCTTTTAAATACCTCAAATCCCACATGCAGACAGTTCTACAAAACTGGGACCTATCTAATCTAAATCTCAACCAATCTCCTTAAAAATGACAAATGAAATATGTCATTTTTAATATACGTAATAATGTCTTGAAATTGGAGAGATTCAATTGATAGTGCAAAATCGAAAATTACAAAAGCACTAATGATATAGTGACACCTGGGAAATAGGATTGCCAATCGATTTGTTCCAGATTATCTAGGGATCATCCAAAAAGTAAGCGATCATCACAATCCGAGATAGGACAGCAACAACATCACCTGCGATACTACACATCAAAGATATATAATTAAACATACGCAGAAGCGAAATAAAATAAACTTCAAAATGCAAAAATCAATACACACCAATACCTGTAATAATATAACCTGATTATCACTTGATCAAAACTTCAAACCTGAAATAGCAAGTGTGCCCAAAGCATCATAATTGAACAGGAGCGTTAAACACCTGAATGTTTACACCACTTGATGGATTCTGTGACTGAGCCTTGAACTGCATCAGGGTGACCTGTGCATTCAATTCACGGACCTTTTCTTCGTTCTTACGACTCTCATTTTGAAGCTTCGGGACCCTACGAATCAATCTATTCTTATGCTTCTTTAGACGAAGCAGACACTTATCATCAGAATCAACTTTCTCTTTCAACCTCGAATTCTCAGCTTTGATAACATTATGATTCGCAACCATCTCAGTCACTTCTCCTTCCATCCTGCATATTTTATCCAACAAGCAGTTCACAAATAATGGGTGAACCATTCCACCAACTGGATAAGAGCCTAATAAATTTGGTTCTGCAGGCTTGCCCTTAATCGGGGAATGAAATACAGGATCAACTACAGGATTGACCACAGGATCTACTTGAAGATCCTTATCAAACACGTGAGAACTATTATCTGCAGGGTTCAGGATAAACTCATGTTCAATATCACGACCATCATCTGGAAAAACAGGGTTCCCTTCTTCATCATCTATCACGATTGTTTCAACATGGACACCATCGCTCACGGGAGGCTTAACACCATTACCCTTGGCCATGCTTCTTGTAAACCTACCTCTGACTTTAACATTTGGGCTTTTACCCTTCAGTTTACAGGTATTATCAATATTACGCTTTGGTGTAACCGGCGACAGATTTAAAGACTTCCTAATGCGCTTAGAAGGAAGAGAAGCACCGGGACTACTAGCAGGAGAAGGAACAGAGTCATTACAAACGCTGGAGCTCATACGGACGGTAGGGTTTGACAAAGGCTTACGCACAGGTGAAGCCGAAACTTGACTAGGTTCTTGGTGCCTAACACATTCTTCAGGACAGTCAAATTGACAGTGACAGAAGGCTAAGAAGCCATTAGACTCAATAAACTCATCCCATGACCGGTTAAGTTTTGATAATTCTCTCTCAACTAAAATCCTAACCAAGCCGTGATGGAACAGGCTATGACTAATGTTCCTCGGACCCTTTTTAATGGCCGAGGACATTTTTATCAGACTTTTAACTAGATAATGAGGCAAATTAAGAGGAAAACCAATAAAAAAAGCCATTAACCGGAGATGGTATACGTAGGCCGAGGAGAGACGACCTTCACAGGTCATATACCTGTGGATAAGGTCCAAGACTGGTCGCCACTCCTTCTTAAAGTATTTCCGGGACACACTGGTTTTGAACGATAAGTCTTGACAGGGATTCTTCAGCATTTGCTGCCACTCAGTCACCTCCATCAGCTTATACTTAAACCATCGCTCGCCTGTTAAAGACAACCCAGTGGAAAGAGCAACCGAACATTCATCAACCCTAAACTGGAGATCAACTATCTTCACCCGGGAATCGGCCAATGACAAAGCAAACAATCTTGTGACCTCCGGGTTCGAATCCGAGAACCTGCAGATGAATGGCAACCATCCAGCAGCTTCAACCTTAGCTAAAAGCTCAGGGTTTGATTCAAGGAGTTTCGTCTCGCAGGGCTCGACCCTCACCATAGGAGCCATGACTGCCTGTGCAAATGCACGAAACCACACACAACGAAGACAACACAAGTCGAAACGTGACAGTGAACTGGAGATTGAGCACTCAGGGTGCAAACCAAACAAAAAACATAGGCAATGGAACCCAACGCTCTCATAAACAAAATGAGACATGAGCCAACTCCGCCAATAACCCTGAAATTCTGGCATGGAGGGGAATGATAACATAACAAGGCAATCGAAATAAGAAATGACGGCAAACAACTCCAGATTGAACTCAGGTTATCATTATTTATTCGGAGTTGATGACATGAAAACCACTCATCGCATACCATACAGGTGTTGAACGAGAAGGGAGCCACGACATTTAACAGGTACTGGCCATTGAATGTGAACGACAGAGTTAAGTACAAATGCAATGATCTCATATCAACCTTACAGGAGGTGGATCGGATTTGGCGGTGATGACATAAATTAATTTGACCATAAGCAATAATCCTATGTCGTTGTTACCGTAGATTGATTTAGACCTTCAAAGGTGGTGAGCATACGATACAATACAAACCATAAAGCCAACACCAGATTTTGCAACATAGATCATTTTATAAAAATCAACATTAAACAATTATGGTGATATTGACTATGGTTTGGAATCGGAAAGGTAAACTTAGGATATAGCATGTTTGCATAAAAAATTTGGCCTTTGATACTCTAAGCCTTATCAAAGTTACAACAAACCAACCATGCGTACCCATTAATTAACCTTTGAATGAAACCTATGGTAATGTTCCAAACCATACAACGATCAACCTTACAATTTCGCAACCTTCTCAATATTTATAATGACAAAATCAAATAGTAAAATCAAGTGGTAAATGTTTGGATGAGATTTCAAGGTTAGGTTATGGTAAAAAGACATGGAAATTATTAATACTTATCCCTTGATCTTTTAATGTAATTCCACTCAAAATAATAACTTCATAATGGTGATTTTGTCAACTAATCTATAGTTTACAAAGGTTGTTTAAAAACATAGAATTTCACTAATTCAGTAGCTCATAGAATGTCATCATTTCAGTAGCTGGTGATTCATTAGATCTGTCCCAAGAAATTCGAACATTTCATCAAACCAAATGGGATTTTGTTTGATGAAACATGTTTTTTAAGGCTGTTGAGTAGGGCACAACAGATGGCGACTGACTGGGCGGAACAATTATCTCTGTTTCTTAACCTGAAATCATGCAATCAAAGAAATTAGATCCCTCATGTATGCCATTATACAGACATCAATATTTTAACATCTTGAACAGATTCAGGCTTTTCATATTTCTAAAAATTACCAGAAATTTACAGTCTTAATTATTTATTTGATGAAGATCAAGTTTCTAACAAAAATTAGTCCAAAAAGAAGTAAAACAGTAAATGACTGGGCTTTAAAGAATAAAATCTCAATACCACAAGCATGGCCCTGCTGCCAGCAGGCGTTCATAGCCTTGACAGGGTTGCTTCAAAGCCCAAGGAATGCCAGTATCCCATCCACTAGTTATAGATATACAATTCTAGTTAGGTTGAACTGTTATCATCATTTCCCTTTCTTTTTTCTTCCTTTTTTTTAATTTAATTTAATTTTATTTTTATTATGCTTCTGAAGGCCATGATTCTGGCTTGGTAACCAGATGGCAACAATGTCAGTCACCAGTCTGCACTACAATAAATAAACCGACTCGTCATGAGACCTTTTATCCCTTAGTGTTTTTTCCAAGGGCCATTGTCCAGGCTTGGTGACCAGAAATGACAATGTTACTGAATGCAAACCTATGATCCTGAACAGAACGACTCCTAATGAGACCCTCTGTCCTTCAGATTATTTTGAAAATATTCAAATCCAACCATGGCCAGAATGTAGTTATATTTAATTTGCAAATGAGATTGTCTTAGCAAATGGGGAGGCAAATCCATTTCTCTTTACGAGAAGGGATGGCGTGAAAGATTCAAATAGATAACTTCGTCAAAAACTGCCCTAATTCCTTTGGAAAAAATCTTTGCAGAGACTGATATTATTGATTTATATTAACATGATTTAAGAATTTCTGGTAAAAATCTAGAAAAGTGAAAACCTGTTCATTGTTCAAGATGTTAAAACAGTATGACAATTCTCAGGATAGTAAGATCTCCATGCAAGATTTGTGGGTTAATTACAGAACTTGATGAAAATTTATCAGCTTGAAGATTGATAAATTGATCAAACTCATCAATAAGCAAACAAAACAACAAATAAACATGAAACAAAAACAACCAACACAACCAAATCAAATAAGCTCACTAACAAAATCCACAAACCAAGCACACCACACTAGGTATGTACATGATAATCCCTTGAGGGGGATCAGCAGCAATATTTCTTAATCAGATGAACATTCACCGGAATATTGTCGATGTCACCTTCCAGTGTCTACAACCTGAAAGTGCTAGGACCAAGTTTTTCTGTAATAATAAATGGTCCCAGCTACAGGCATTGGAACTTAGTATGTTTTCCTTTGTCTTCGTGCTCCTTGTCCCATTTCAGAACTAGGTCACCTACTTCCAAATCCCTACTGGCTGATTTTCTATGATCAAACCAGCATTTCACGGTCTGTTGGTGTTTGTCAAACTTTTTTCTAGCCAACTCTCTATCTTCCTCCAGTTTAAGCAAGGTATTAATTCGATGTTCCATGGCCGAACATGGTGTCTCCTGTACTGACTGGGAGAGCTGTAGAGAGGGTAAAAATAGGTGAGGAGGCAGGATGGATTCCTTACCATATACCAGAAAAAGGGGAGAATTTCCTATGGCAGCTTTGGGAGTCACTCTGTCAGCCCACAAGGCATTCGATAAGGCATTGTGCCAATTCCTATGATGATTTACCACCATGCGTTTCAGAATTTTGATTAAATTTTTATTGGAAGATTCAGCTAACCCGTTACCCTGAGGATAATAATTAGCAGAATATTTTAACTTTATGCCCTTTTCCAATGCATATTCCGTTAACTTTACAGAAGAAAAATAAGTTGCATTGTCAAAAATCAAAGATTCGGGAACACCAAATCTGGTGATAATAAAAGAATCAAGGAATGATATCACCTGTTCCGAGTTAACTACTCGCAAGGGGATGGATTCAACCCATCTAGTGAAATAATATGTGGCTGTCAAAATGTATTTATGCTGCTGTGAAGAAGCTGGTGTGATTGGACCAACAATATCCAGACCCCATTGCTGAAATGGGACTTCAATAATAACCGGCTGGAGGGGTAACGCTGCTTTCTTCAGCCTGCCTCCTGCTCTCTGACACTCCTGACACTTCCTAGCAAAGGCGTACGCATCTTTGAACAACGTAGGCCAGTAGTAACCAGCTTTGAGTACTTTGTGTGCAGTGGTTTCCCCGCCAAAGTGTCCTCCAGTTGGCCCCTGCATGTAATTGAGACAGCACATTATCAGCTTCATTCCTTTCTAAACAACGAAGGAGAACTCCTTCGAAATTCTTTCTAAAAAGAATATTATCAATCAGTTGATATGGTGTAGATCTTAATCTCAAATCTCTTTTGCTACGTGAATCCAAATGTTCAGGAGCATTCCCATGCAATAGAAAAAACTTAATATCATTATACCAAGAATCAGAGGGAGCTAAGACTGGAAAAACTTCCCTTTCAAACAGATAATGTTCGTCAAAGAAGTGCAGATCAGTTTCAGAGATGTCTGAAGACCCGGCTGCCAACTTACAGAGTCCTTGTCCTCTGACAATCTTTAAAGGCTTGATTTCCAGGTCATATTCCTGAAGTGTTGTAACCCAATGGGCTCGCTTTTCTCCTAGGTCCTTTTGTACCAAAAGATTTCTGACTGCGAAATATGGCACAATGACCTTGGTATGAGACTTCAGCAAATAGGGCCGGAAGTGTTTGACATACTTAAAAACAGTGAATGCTTGTTTGTCCACTTTTGAGTAATTCAGTTCTGCACCATTCAAACCGAAACTCATAAAAACAATGGGAGCTTCATTATTTTCCTAAATTTTCTGTGTTAGAACAGCAGCATATGAAGAATCAGAAGCAAACGTGTACAAAATAAATGGCTTAGAGAAATCTGGGCTTGTTAAGGTGGGAGCTTCAACAATAGCTTTTAGGATATTATGAAAAGATTGCTTCTCTTCAGCAGACCATTTGAACTCAGCATCTTTCTTAATCATTTTCTGGAGCGGCCTAACAATTTCAGTGAACCCAGGAATAAATCTAGAAACAAAATTTATCTTCCCAAGAAATGACTGCATAGTTTTATTTGAGTGAGGCATAGAAATTTGAGATATAGCATGGGTACGTTCTGGGTCAATATTGATACCTTGTTTAGAAACAACAAAACCTAGTAACTTACCTTCTATAACTGAAAAGATGGATTTCTTAGGATTCAGGGAGATCCCATATTTCCTGCAACGCTCAAAAACCCTCCTAAGATGAGTTAAATGATCAGCTCTGTTTTTTGAAAAGACAGTTATATCATCAAGATAAATAACCACAAATTGACCAATTAGGCCTCGGAACGCAATATCCATTGCCCCTTGAAATGTTGCTCCGGCATTAATTAAACCAAATGGCATTTTTCTATAGGCATAAGTTCCCCAAGGGGTCCTAAAAGTTGTCTTCAACTGATCTGCTTTGGATACTAACACTTGGTTGTATCCCGAAAAGCCATCTAAAAGTGAAAACATTTAAGATCCGGAGACCTGTTGTAGTATTTTTTCCATTGGAGGAACATGATAATTATCTTTTTCTGAAACCTTATTCAGGTTTCGGAAATCGACGCATAACCTGATATCACCATTTTTCTTTCTAACGGGGACAAGATTTTCCACCCACTGGGCATGCCGTACTGGAAAAATTATTCTGGCAGCAAGGAGTTTATTAAGCTCATTCTTAACAGCCGGTTCTAGGCTAGGATGCATTTTCCTCAATTTTTGTTGGAAAGGTTTAGCCTCTTGTTTCATAGGAATGACATGTTGCATTATATTCGGATCAAACGTCTTAAGATTGTCATACGTCCATGCAAAAATGTCTTTAAACTCATTGAAGAGTCGTATGAAGGTTGTCTTTTCCTGGGGAGTACACGAATTACCCAGATTGACACATTGAGGGTTGTGTTCAGTGCCTAGATTTACAATTTCAGATTGCATAATGGAGCTGTTGGTTTTACAGTTCCTTGCTTCTTTAAATTTATCCTTCAAGTCATAGAATTTCTCAAGTTTGATTACAGATCTGGGAAGGGCACTAACCTGATTGAGAGATTCTTGAATTGAACAGGGTTTATGAATTACCGCAAAATTATATAGATCCTCATTGTGAGTCATTTCATCAATAATCGCATCTTTAAAAGTATCCTTTAAAGTCAGAAAATCGATCAACTGCTCATCGTTGTCGAAGACTCTCCAATTGGCAATGTTATTAGGGATGGAAGGTCTGAAAAGCAATTCAACAGAGAAAGAATCAGCAAGCATCCCTTCAGACGGAATTAACCTTGAAGCAACGTTAGCTAAGAGATCTGCTTCCTGATTTAAGTAACGAGGAATAGAATTTATGTTAAAGGCTTCAAATGATAGTAATAGATTCCATACCTCTGCCTGGTAATTTCTCAGATGCCCAGCAATGCAATGTATAGTGTTACGTACCTATCTAACAATAATCTCAGAGTCTCCTAACACTACCAAGGCTTTGGCTCCCAGGTCAATTTCTTTTTTCAGCCCCTGAATCAGAGCTTCATATTCAGCAACATTATTGGTGCAATCAAATTCTAACCTGCAAGCAATGAAAAACCTTTTTCCATAGGGATCTATCAGCAAGCAACCTGCACCAGCCCCTTCTTTTGACTTAGATCTGTCAAAGTATAGAGATTAGAGACCATTATTCAGATCTAAATGTACCGTGTTTGGAACTGGAATCTCTTCCAGAACTTGAGTAAAATGGAAAACTTCAGACTATTGTACTGAGTTTTGGACTGGTGAAGTTTCAGCTTCAAAATTCCCAAAGAACGAATCAACCATATAATTGCCCATTATGGTATCAGTGAATAGCACCGGCTCATTAGAGTCATCCAATTCGGTGACTATGTGCTTCATATAACGTTCTCGATCAATTTTGATCTTGTTTGGACAACCATTATGAGATATCCATAAATGTGACCAGTCTGTCGCAAAGTATCCTTTCAATTTTTCATACCAATCTCTGCTGAGAAATAGGCCATATGCTTCCGGGATATCTGCAACAATTATATCAATGATAAAATGGACTTGAGGGTTTGAAGCTAACCTTATCAACACCTCATTCAACTTTCCTATTACTTTCACGTTTGATCGGTCAAGCTGCACAATACTTGTATCACAGGGCACAGGAACTGTATTAAGTTTTTTACACACAGAGTATGGCATGACATTCTTCGAAGCCCCTGAGTCTATCATACAGTTGTGTACTTTAAGATTACAGATTTCAAACGTAAGTAAAAAAGGAGGAGTTGAAGAATCAGATTTCTTGCCTATAGACGAGGCATTGACTGAAGATTTTGTTGAGTTATCTTTGGTATTAGCAGAACCGTTTTGATTAGAAGGGGTTTTGCCATTTTTACTTAAAGATACCCCTTGCATCATCTTGTCTCGAATTACAGGCAGTTTGAGAAGTTCATAAATAGAAATGTTGGCTCTGATTTTCTTTAAATCTTCAACCAGATCATATTCTAAATCAAGAGAGGGTGCGGACTTAATATTTGCAGGTTGGGTTTTTGTTTGAACAGCTGAACTATTATATGTGGTAGTTGTTGAAGGTTCCTCAGGAGACTGATTTTTCTTGCTTCTAGTGTTATACTGATGCTGATTAACATTCACAACAGCTACATCCTCATCATCAGTCAATTCTGATGTATCCCAGAAGTGGCTGATAATTTGAGGAGGTTTCTCTTCATTGTCATTATCTTTGCCTTGGGAATCTTCAGAAGCTTGTCCTGAAGATTGAGTTTCAGTTTCAGCTGATGTTTCTAGACCTGAAACTAATAATTTGAGGAAACTATTAATTTCATCAACGCTATTAGCTTCAAAAGGTGGAGTCTGTTTTGCAGCTATATTTTGGAATGGCCTTCTGAAAGGATGTCTAGGTGGTTCTTTATTAGGAGTGTTCTCAAAAGTATCTTTCTTTAAATCAATGATTTCATTGGACAGTTTTTTAATAACTCTTTGGAGGCTGTCTAAGTCTAGTGAATCCTGGCCTTTTTTCTCAGGAGTTGTGTTTTTAGAGGAACTCTCAGTCTTCTTACGAGAAGAAGATGCGGAATTAGTGTCCACTCCAGGATTGGTTTTAATAGCAGACATGTCTTTCTCAACCTTGATTGCTTCCTCAAAGGTTTCAGCAAGGGTAGGTTTGGCTGCTCTTCTGACAAACATGGCCATCGATACAGGCAAGGTTGAAGTATAAAATTCAATAGTGACATCTTCAGCCGGCCTTGAGGTGGAAAGAATTCCGTTTCTTAGAGTTAGAAATCGCTGGTTAAAATCTTTGACCTTTTCCTTGGTCTCCATGCGAATCCTAGACAATTCTAACACCAAGGCAGCTGGAGTCTTGTTGTCTCCAAACTTGTTCATGAAATCCAACTCGAATTCATTCTAGTTGGTAATAGAACCAGCAATGAGTGAAAAATACCACGTCGAGGCTTTTCCCTCAAATGTATAAGGGAAAAGTCGACAAACTACATCTTCATGTTCAACATCCAAGAGTCGAACTGCTAGCATAAATTTTTTTACATGATCTTTCGCAGGCTCTTTTTGCTCAGGATTGAACTTGGGTAACAATTTCTCAGGATGCTTGGGTAACAGATGTTGATCGCCTGGAACAACAACTGCATCCTAAGCTAACCATGACATATTAGCATTAGGGTTCGGGTTTACACCTGCCATGTTCGTTGGAGTTGGAGGTGGTGATGGTGGTTGAAAAATGTGAGGGGGTGAATGAGGTGGTGATGGTGGTTGACCAAACCCACCTGAAGCAGGTGGTCCTGAAGAAGATGAAGGTTGATTGGCGCCTATTAAAGACTGTTGTATCTGGAGACCAGGCGAGACACCTACAGGTTGCTCTTGTTCTTCTGACGCAGGCTCAGTATGATGAGTGCGAGGACATGTGATCTGCGGGAGAGGTAATTCAGTGGGTTGGAGCCCGGTGAGATTCGAATAATCCCTTGTTAAAATCCTACGAGATTCGTTTATGGCCTGTTTAAACTGGTCAATTTCTTCAGGTTGATGAGCACCGCTAGAGTTGAACTGAGAGATAAGGTTTCGAACAGAGTCGTTCAGTGGGGCCTCACTCAATCGTGATGACCGGAGAGTACTTGGCTGTGATGATGACTATATTTGAGGGGTGGAAGGCTGATTAATTTTGTTAACAGGATTGTTTTCATCAGCCATTTGCTTAAGCTGACCTCCTTCTAGCGCCATTGTTGACGGGCAGATCAGACCTGCTCGCAACGAGGGAAGACAACCCAGACCGGGATCCTTAAAGCAGGCTCCAAGCTGTTTGGGATGGTTGTTCTCGACAGGTTTATAGGCTCTGTTAGCCTGAAAATCTAAACTAAAGCTACTGTTTGTTAATTGGATCTGCATTATACCTACGAATGTACAAATAAAACTAATTGATCTGATTACTATATTACAAAGTTAATCACTGAAAATTAATTTACTGAATCAGTTAATTAATAATACAGAAATAAAGAGTTAACTAATATCACCATGATCGATAAATTACAGAAGGAGTACATTATAGACATATGCACACTAATCACAAAATCAGAGAATAATTTAACAGTGCTATTAATATAGAAATCTGATTCGATGGATTTTCAATAAAATAAATACAAGAAAACTATCTACTTTAAATCCTATCCTGATCAGGAGCGTAGAAGAACATTAACCTGGAATTAAATTGCCAATAAAGATATTGTGCTAATGGTCTTGAAACTATTAAGAGGAAATTCAAAACTTAAACAAGATCACACAGTAAACTCGTAAATCACATATATTTATTGATGATGACACCAAATTTATAACATGACATATATCAGCAAATCAAAACCAGCATAAGTCGACAATTACATGATGTATTTGCATAATTCAATGAAGAAATCATGACAAACATAAATACTGTAGAGAAAGTGACAAGATCGAAAGATATCATAGACACATTCGCATAGCATAAATACTGTGAATATATATAAAAATATCACCAGTTAAAAGTGTTGTAGCTGCTGACAACAAATTGTCTGAAGTCACAGGAAAAATAACAGTAATCTTGTCATGTCCCTTTCCCCACTATCGACCCCCTTTCTAGTACAAACATGTCTCTTTTAAATACCTCAAATCCCACATGCAGACAATTCTACAAAACTGGAACCTATCTAATCTAAATCTCAACCAATCTCCTTAAAAATGACAAATGAAATATGTCATTTTTAATATATGTAATAATGTCTTGAAATTGGAGAGATTCAACTGATAGTGCAAAATCAAAAATTACAAAAGCACTAATGATATAGTGACACCTGGGAAATAGGATTGCCAATCGATTTGTTCCAAATTATCTAGGGATCATCCAAAAAGTAAGTGATCATCACAATCCGAGATAGGACAGCAACAACATCACCTGCGATACTACACATCAAAGATATATAATTAAACATACGCAGAAGCGAAATAAAATAAACTTCAAAATGCAAAAATCAATACACACCAATACCTGTAATAATATAACCTGATTATCACTTGATCAAAACTTCAAACCTGAAATAGCAAGTGTGCCCAAAGCATCATAATTGAACAGGAGTTTTAAACACCTGAATGTTTACAACACTTGATGGATTCTGTGACTGACCCTTCAACTGCATCAGGGTGACCTGTGCATTCAATTCACGAACCTTTTCTTCGTTCTTACGACTCTCATTTTGAAGCTTCAGGACCCTACGAATCAATATATTCTTATGCTTCTTAAGACGAAGCAGACACTTATCATCAGAATCAACTTTCTCTTTCAACCTTGAATTCTCAGCTTTGATAACATTATGATTCGCAACCATCTCAGTCACTTCTCCTTCCATCCTGCGTATTTTATCCAACAAGCAGTTCACAAATAATGGGTGAACCATTCCACCAACTGGATAAGATCCTGATAAATTTGGTTCTGCAGGCTTGCCCTTAATCGGGGAATGAAATACAGGATCAACTACAGGATTGACCACAGGATCTACTTAAAGATCCTTATCAAACATGTGAGAACTATTATCTGTAGGGTTCGAGATAAACTCATGTTCAATATCACGCCCATCATCTGGAAAAACAAGGTTCCCTTCTTCATCATCTATCACGACTGTTTCAACATGGACACCATCGCTCACAGGAGGCTTAACACCATTACCCTTGGCCATGCTTCTCATAAACCTACCTCTGACTTTAACATTCGGGCTTTTACCCTTCAGTTTACAGGTATTATCAATATTACGCTTTGGTGTAACCAGCGACAGATTTAAAGACTTCCTGATGCGCTTAGAAGGAAGAGAAGTACCGGGACTACTAGCAGGAGAAGGAACAGAGTCATTACAAACGTTGGAGCTCATACGGCCGGTAGGGTTTGACAAAGGCTTACGCACAGGTGAAGCCGAAACTTGACTAGGTTCCTGGTGCCTAACACATTCTTCAGGACAGTCAAATTGACAGTGACAGAAGGCTAAGAAGCCATTAGACTCAATAAACTCATCCCATGACCGGTTAAGTTTAGATAATTCTCTCTCAACTAAAATCCTCACCAAGCCGTGATGGAACAAGCTATGACTAATGTTCCTCGGACCCTTTTTAATGGCCGAGGACATTTTTATCAAACTTTTAACTAGATAATGAGGCAAATTAAGAGGAAAACCAATAAAAACAGCCATTAACCAGATATGGTATACGTAGGCCGAGGAGAGACGACCTTCATAGGTCACATACCTGTGGATAAGGTCCAAGACTGGTCGCCACTCCTTCTTAAAGTATTTCCGGGACACACCGGTTCTGAACGATACGTCTTGACAGGGATTCTTCAGCATTTGCCGCCACTCAGTCACCTCCATCGGCTTATACTTAAACCATCGCTCGCCTGTTAACGACAACCCAGTGGCAAGAGCAACCAAACATTCATCAACCCTAAACTGGAGATCAACTATCTTCACCTGGGAATCGGCCAATGACAAAGCAAACAATCTCGTGACCTCCGGGTTCGAATCTGAGAACCTGCGGATGAATGGCAACCATCCAGCAGCTTCGACCTTGGCCAAAAGCTCAGGGTTTGGGTCAAGGAGTTTCGTCTCGCAGGGCTCGACCCTCACCACAGGAGCCATGACTTCCTGTGCAAATGCACGAAACCACACACAGCGAAGACAACACAAGTCGAAACGTGACAGTGAACTGGAGATTGAGCACTTAGGGTGTAGACCAAGCAAAAAAAATAGGCAATGGAACCCAACGCTCTCGTAAACAAAATGAGACATGAGCCAACTCCGCCAATAACCCTGAAATTACGGCATGGAGGGGAATGATAACATAACAAGGCAATCGAAATAATAAATGACGGCAAACAACTCCAGATTGAACTCAGGTTATCATTATTTATTCGGAGTTGATGACATGAAAACCACTCATCGCATACCATACAGGTGTTGAACGAGAAGGGAGCCACGACATTTAATAGGTACTGGCCATTGAATGTGAACGACAGAGTTAAGTACAAATGCAATGATCTCATATCAACCTTACAGTAGGTGGATCGGATTCGGCGGTGATGACATAAATTAATCTGACCATAAGTAATAATCCTATGTCGTTGTTACCGTAGATTGATTCAGACCTTCAAAGGTGGTGAGCATACGATACAATACAAACCATAAAGCCAACACCATATTTTGCAACATAGATCATTTTATAAAAATCAACATTAAACAATTATGGTGATATTGACTATGGTTTGGAATCGGAAAGGTAAACTTAGGATATAGCATGTTTGCATAAAAAATTTGGCCTTTGATACTCTAAGCCTTATCAAAGTTACAACAAACCAACCATGCGTACCCATTAATTAACCTTCGAATGAAACCTATGGTAATGTGCCAAACCATACAACGATCAACCTTACAATTTCGCCAGCTTCTCAATATTTACAATGACAAAATCAAATAGTAAAATCAAGTGGTAAATGTTTGGATGAGATTTCAAGGTTAGGTTATGGTAAAAAGACATGGAAATTATTAATACTTATCCCTTGATCTTTTAATGTAATTTCACTCAAAATAATAACTTCATAATGGTGATTTTGTCAACTAATCTATAGTTTACAAAGGTTGTTTGAAAACATAGAATTTCATTAATTCAGTAGCTCACAGAATGTCATCATTTCAGTAGCTGGTGATTCATTAGATCTGTCCCAAGAAATTCGAACATTTCATCAAACCAAATGGGATTTTGTTTGATGAAACATGTTTTTTAAGGTTGTTGAGTAGGGGCACAACACGGCTGTAGATACAAATTTCCATCAATGCACCATGACCACACACAACTGGATGGAATGTTATATTATCATGGAATATCTGGACGATAGTGACCATTCTCCATAATATCCATGTGTTAGAAGGAACGTGCAAAGTTGAAAGAGTTCACACATGTGAAAATACATGGTACCCTGCTAGATACGACCTGGAAAAAAATGGGGGTAAGAGAAAGAAGGGTGTTATACCAACTTCGTATAACGTTGTGAGAAAGAAAAACAAGTTGCAACGAGTGCGACAACAAGCCGTGAGAACTTCAAAGGAAAAGTGGACGTCTCACATGGAATGACACCATCAGAAAGTGATGCCATGATTGGCACAATAATTAAATAAATTACCAACAAGATAATTGTCAGTCATTAATCTAGAAATATCGACAGAATCGGGCTGCATACCTTAGGATCATGTTCACTATAAATAACAATAACTGTCTTTACCGATTCCAGCTAAGTGACGGTGTGCCGAAAATATTCCTTAAATGATCCAAATTGTCACCCTGGGGCTTTCAAAAGATGGAGTACTTTCTAAGTAAAGACTTCTCATGTGAAATAAAACTGTCCAAAAGATGTTGTTTCATAGTATACGTTGTTACTATATCCAAAATCACTTTTCCTAGAACAAGAAAGAGTGAGTATTGTATGCAATCCAATGAGACGAAACCAATTTATCTCAATTATGATAGTGAGTGCTAACCCTCCTGTGAGACATGTATCCACTACCCCTTTTATGGAACACGGTACTGGACATAAAACTCCAAGGAACCAGCCTAGGCCAGCTATTGGCCAAGCTCCACTTTGATCTTCAGAAAAATGCAGAATGCAGGAAAACAAATTGACACCAGTTGCAAAGGGGAAGGAGTCGATGAAGAAGCCGAGGAAAGAGAAAGCCACAGCAACACCACCAAACCAGGAAGAGAAAGAGGGCTTCGAAACTAGGAATTTATTGCCTCCATACATTCCACCAAGGAGTACAGATGCACCATGGGTTAGCATCCCTAGTAAGGTCTATGCTACACTGGTAGCACCTAAAAAACCGAAAGGTATGAAAGTACTAGGGGATATCCTACCTCAACTAGAAAAAAGCTATCCTTTCCAGATTTAGACACAAGTAAACTCAACGACCTTGATAGAAAGAATTACATGAAGCTGGCCAGAGATACACTAGAGTCATCAAACCGGTTTGTTGCAATGCAATGGGAAAAATGACTACAACAGTTGGGGCTACTGTCACTCCTCTTCATGCTGCACTTTGGCCGGACCACGGAGGTGGGAAGTTACGTAAACAGTTGTTGGTAGTATTTCATGTAGGTTTCCTTTGGTTAGACAAACCATATTCGGTTGATGTTGACCTGATCTCCGCAATCACAAGACTGCCGAGAGCAGGGTCAGACCCAATATCAATCTTAGAGAAGGGCAAGAACCCAACCCACATTATGAAAGTCAAGGATAAATATGACCCGGTCAGCATTGGAAAAGATTTCTCAATACCATCCATTAGTGACCGTGCTACTCATATGGAAGCAACGATATTAACACACAAATTGTTGTGCGTATCGTTCCCAAAGCAATGTACTGCATGTGCAGTAATGTTGGCTGCACTCTGTGCTGAAGGAGTCCAAATTAACTGCTCTCAATTCTTGCTTAATGAATTGCTGCAGGATGCAGCTTCAACATAGGAAGAAGGTACTCATTTCCATTATGCTTGGTTGTTAATTTTAATCTCATTTACTGTTTGGTCTGAGCCAACAGATTATCAGCTAGTTGATTTACCTGTTCCCTGTAGAGGTGCGAGATACCAGAACCTGTGGTTCTCGCAAGATAAAAACTGACAGATGAGTAGTAACAGTGATTTTTTCATCCATATTGAAGCCTTAAATTACTTAATAAAGCACTAGGAAAGACTTAGTGCTACTACGATGTCTAAGTTTCAACTAATTGTCAATTTTCAAATGGGTACGCACTATGTTTTCATCCAACCACGAAGAGACCCCCATGGAAAGTGGTTGGCGACACAATATGTGCTAGCGAAAAAAGATTTAGAAACCTTTATCAATGATTGGACAGAAGAATGGTGACATGAAGGATCAGCCACTCCCGGGGGCGGGAAGGGGGGTGGATAAACACCCCATAAAAAACATAGATGCAACAATTCCAGACAAAACTCAGCCTAATCTACTGCAGAATGAGCCGCCGCTAGAACAACAACAACAAGAAACACAAAATGAAGAGGCACAAAGAAACAAAAGGCTAATAAGGAAGCCAATACCTCTGGTATGGATGATGAGGAAATCATAGCCTTAACATAATCCCTCCAACAAGCTTCCCAGACAAATTTTCATGACTTCGACATAAAACAAAACCAATTTATTGCTACTATCACAAACATGTTGAATGAACTGGGAAAAACAGTTGAGGAAGTCAAAAGTGCAGTAGATAGTACACCGTAGGTACCATGGTCACATGATGCACCTGGCCTGTCGGAAGCACAGGAACCCCAAAGACCCAGAGGAGATCACCCCATCAAAGTACAACTAAACAGAGATGTATTGGAGCTAGAGACCCCAAACTCCAATGAGGTGGACAAAAATGCTGGCCATATATTCTTAGATTTCTCAAATATGCGTTTGAAGGATGTGCATGCCTTACAGAAAGCAATAGTTGTAGAGATTCGAGTAAGAGGAAGTATCCTCGAAAAGCAGGTGAAGCATTCTGAAAAGGCTCTCAGAAAAATCAAGGAAAAGATGCAAAGGACCAAACAAGAAGCAAGTAAGCAGAAGCTCAAAAATGTCACTAATCTTGTTTGTTCGAATCTCGACGACGTTGAAATGTCACAAGACATGCCATCAAAAGACAAGGTCTTTCGACTAGGAAATATCGCGGCTGGCCTTAGGAAAAAAGTTACAAAGTCAGAAGAGCAAAGGAAACCCAACAAACCTCCAAAAGTGCTGGAAAGAAGAAGAGACACAACCACTCAAGCTACAAAAAGAATAGAAGCAGCAGAGCAAACATGTGATAAGGTTGTGGATCAAGTCTCTCAGACTTGGGAATCCCTGATGGACGACGAGCAATCACAGAGGATTGCAAGTGAGTTGACTGCGTTTGAAGCAAACATAACACATATAAGAAACGAGATGAAACAACTACCCTTGACACATAAAATGGTCAAGGAAATCGATATGCAGAAACTGCAGCAACAAATGACTATGTTGCACACACAACAACAGAAACGCGGGGAAAAGGTAACATAATTGCAGGCTAAAGTAGAGAAAGTTACAGGCCTAATTTATCCTAAACATCAAAAGGTGTGCGAAGTAGCGACATCTATAGAAAAATTCATGTCGGAACACATTAGTTCCGACCTGGTGGAGCAAATGCAGAAAATAGAGGAAGAGGTGCGCACAGAGGCAGAGAAACTGGTGAAAATAGTGGAGGATTTTCATAACAAAATCAACACAAGTCAGTACATAAAGCAATAGCTTCGCATGGCTCGAGACGAGCCACATATGAGTGTTGGGGTCCTGTTGGGCCTAGGCACTGCAGGGTAGAATTCATGTAGAATTCTGCCTAAGTATGGATAAGAACATAAAGGACAAGAGGAAAGAGCTATGAATGAGGAAGTAACATAAAGGAAAAGGGGAAGGATGCTGTGACAAAAGAAGTAAAAGAGAAGAAGAATACAAAAGGAAGGCGCTGGAAGAGAAATTTGCACCAGGTAAGAAATCCACATCAGAGGAATAAAAGGGAACATGAGATGACATAACAGAATATCAACAGAAGTAGGAGTGCAAATAGCGTAACAACCAGAAAATGACAGTAAGGCATGTTGTTAAGAAATCAACACTCCTTAATGATCATGGGTACGAGCTGGATTGGACCCGACAGAAACCGCACACGGGAAGGCACCTTTTTAAGTCAGGTTGATAGTGCCTCTCGTTATGTTTTGCTAGAATAGGAAAGACAACCTGTTGGCTGGATATAGTAAGTCTACTGAGATAGCGACATAAAAGGAGTTTGTAATGAGTCTTTTAGATTATGTATCGAGTCGGTATTGAGTCTGTAACAAGCATGTATGGGATTTGTATTGAGTCTGTAGTTGGGATATAAAAGAAGGAACCCAAGATGTATATGGGTTAGCTGACAATAACACCCAAGTAGCCTCAAGTAGTTATTGCTTATAGCTTGAATATTATTGATTAAATTCTTGGTAAGACGCTTGAACCAGATTTGAAGTAGGCGTTCTGGTTAATGACTATGTATCGTTGAGTGCATTAGAGTAGAGGTTCTGCAGCTGAGTGTGCAGACAAGTAGGGAAGGTTGAGTCAATCCAGGCTATGTGTGGATCACTGAGAGAAGTAGAGTAGAAAGAGAAAGAGATAATATTGGATGGCATGAGAGGGATGAAAAGTTTGTAACGATAGAAGAGGAGATCTTGAGCAGAGTCTGGAGCTTTGTGCGCAAAAGAAAGGTGCATCTATTTCCTCATGCCAGATGAAGAGCACCTTGTGGTTTTCACCCAGATGGGTTTCCACGTTATATTTTGTGTATATGTATGAATGTTGAAGTAGCTTATATGTATGTGTGATTATTGTGTTGAATGACTGGTTGATTATTATATTCGTAATTGGATAAATGTTTGATGTCCGCATTATATTAATGGATAAGTTTATGATGCATGCCTAATGTTTATTTACTTAAGTGCATAAAGAAAGGTTGGGTCACAGTTTAACTGTTGAAGCACCATGCATACAAGTAATACACCCCTCGCCATCCTTCGTTGGAAGCCTTAGCGCAGAGCCAAGGTACTAAAACACCCTCCCACCCAATTGCAGAAGCATGGTTCTAGAAGTTATCCATAACGAGAGATATCTCGGGTGAGACAACATCTATGTCGCAGGTGTTGCCAGCTGAGCTCTGCTCGGGCTGATATATCGAGCTTTGTTGTGCTGAGCACAAGGGACTGAACCTGGGTCTAGTGACAGAAATACGGGAGGAGATAAAAATCCAATAGTGTTTGAGTGAACTCTGATTTGGTTTATGAATTTTTAAGATAACCCTAGATGCAGCTTGGATGGATTCTCTTCGTTTTCTTGTGAGCATTCTTCCCTTCTTCTCTAAATTATTATTCTTATTATGTACGGGGAAGACTTAACACCTGATTTAAAGAGTATATGGATGTATACAAACTTCTAAGCTTGATTTTACAAACACTTAACGGCTGTAGATGACATCCCCTAAACTGAAAATTGATAACACTTGCACTAGCAAACTAAGAATTGGAAATATGTTAAAGTTCACATGTCAAACTCTAACCCTGTGTTATTATTCTTTACTTAGATATCATGGAATCCCACAAATTTGTTAATAATTATTAGTTACATATTAAATTATTGGTTCAAGTGGGATTGCAATCATGTTTGCATTGCATGTGCATCGAGGGCAATGATATGCATTGTTTTATGCTTTTCATTTAAAATCATGTGTTTTTATTTATTTGGAATTTAGGAATGTTGTCCCAACCTTTAGTTCCTTGGTTCCATTGTGCATTACCTTGACTTGGTCCTCACCCTTAGTTTTGAGGTGTTTAGTGGTGTCGATGACATCACAACTTATATGGATCAACATTAAATTTATATATAACTAGTTTTCATGATCATAGGCCTTAAAAATTCTAACTTGAAAACCATAACTTGTAGCTTCCTTGTCTTCTAGAATGCATTTGATCTTTGCACTATTCCTATTGCATTGGGTGACATATAATCCATGAAGGAAGCTAATTTTTTCATGAGAGATGGCCTCACAAATAATAACATTTAAAATATTTGGAATTATTTTGTCTATGTTTTTGTAAAAATAGTTGCATAAGTATATAGGTCTCAAAATCATCAAATGAGTCAGGATTATATTTATTTGGAATGAGGGATATAAATGTAGGAATGGAAGTCCCCACGTTCTACAGTTTTACCTTTTCGCTCCTCTTTAAATAATTTCACATTAAAGTGTTACACACCTCATTAAGATAGATCATTTAATTATCTTGATATAGACCAATATTATCTCTTCATTTCCCAAATGGTATTGATATTCTTTCCATGATTGGAGAAAGTATACAAATACCATGTTTTCATCATCTTTATACAACCATAGGTATATTCTCTTTGGCCTCCAAAGCGCTTGTTTCTTTTCTAAAAGTTTCCTTTTTCTTTTATCCAAATTGCATAAATGTTTCCTAGAGGCCTAATTTAGACATCCTATAATATCATTACTATAGAAATCTGATATTTGAGCTTCACTTAAGATTAAACCCTGTTAATATTTATTATTTTTATCATGTATCCAAGAGGAAAATACATTTTTCATTTCCTTGAGGTTAGAAGAAAACTAAATACTAGTAGAGTCCCTTAAAGAAGCATCATAGTGTTTTCATTAAAAATGAAGCACATTAACAAATTATTCTATTGACCACATCCTACTCTAGAGTGAAACTTGAAAGGGCTTGATGACACATCCTCCTCCAATCCAAACTAAAGGAAATCTTTAAAATGTTTTGAGTCTTAACCTACTTCAACCTAGGATATGAATCTAGTCAAATCATTCATAAAGGATTGATAAATCAAGAACCTTTACACTCTCTTTACCACCCTAGAATCACCATATATCATATCCTTTCAAGTAGGAACAAGTTTACCAATTTTCACATTCACTAAACTTAACTCCTCCTTCTTATAATTTAAAAATGAGCTTCCTAGTGGGTCCACTCTAGCTATAGATCCTCATATTTTATATCTAATGACATAAACGTTTGAATCCCAACCAAGTATAAAAGTTTTTGTCTTTAATAGATAATATTATAATAGTTCCGTTAAAAACTTCACTTTGTTGTCATATGAGCCATACATTTCTTGGCCTTGTAAAGTAAAAAGGCTAGTTATGATCCTATGAATTTTTTCCAAATAAAGATGCATTGATAACTGACACATCCATCATTTTTACATAATTGAACTCAAGATTTTATAATACCCTCCCTCTACCAACTTTGTTGAATTTTGCAACATGCGAAAGTAAGAATACCCCCCACAAACCCATTTTTCAATAGTGGAGACTTACCCTTGTAATTTCGAAAAATTAGTTAAAATTAATCTTCACGACATCAAAATTTTAGGGGTGAAATTTCTCCCATGGGAGAAATTAAGGGGATCTCAAATGTTGACTAAGTGAATATTTTGATGGTAGTAAGTTTTAAAAGGAAAGATAATTATCCCCATATTATTATTTTTTAAATATGTCTATAACTATTAGCCCATGGGTTTTTAGGAGAAAGAGGGCTTGAAAATGGTTGCTACCCATGGTTTTAGAAGAAGAGGGCTTGAAAATGGATTTTTCCCATGGTTTTTAGAAGAGAGGGGCTTGAAAATGGTTTTCTCCATATGAATTTAGAGTTAAGAATTCCATTCACCCCAATTTCATGGAATGTGAAACTTTTTTATTACTAAATTGCCCAAATTTGTTTAACTAATTGCAATCTTAAAACAATCTTTATTTTTGGATTTAGTATAAATTATTGTTTCATTTGCAAATTTTTCATATAATTATCAATAAATTGCTTAAATGAAAATTGAAAGAAATATTTGTTCTTTGAATTGGGATTAATAAGTGACCAAAAGTTTAAAGAAATCTTTGTTTCCCACTTTTATTGCAATCTAATACTTTATTTGAATTTTAGCTAAATTTTTGCTAGGATTTTGTTCAAGCTTAAGAAAAATTTGTTTGTTTGGTGAGGTAGTTGCATTGCTTATGTATTATGCTGTATATTCCCTCAATAACTTAAATACAATACTAAATTCAGTGGAAAATCAATCTCATACACTGAGTATCCTTTTCGAGGTAAAACTATTTCATTCTGTTAAAATATTACTTCCATTCATCTTTGAGGTATTGCGAACTAAGAATCTTGTAATGCAATGTTTCTTTGTCAAAATATTTATAACTTCTTATATTTTCTACATAGCATGGAATATTTTAAGGTTTTATAGTTCGTATTTCTGACGTCAAACTTTTGAAACTTTTGGTAAAATTCTCTGCATTTGACATAGTAGTCTATTAAATGAATTTCTTACTGATACGGTCATCTAAAATAGAATGAGGTTAGTGTATATATTATATTAATTTTCATTAAGTGCATGCCGGATTAAATCAGAGTAACTAGTTGTAAAATATTTGAAAGAGGTCCAATGCTACTTCAAGAAAATAATTAAGGTGCATGTTTTAGTATATTTTAATATAACTAGCTGGATTATTTCGTAGATTGCTATGACATCTTTGATAAAATTCAACTAAATGGAAGGATGTCTACTCAGAAGAAGATGAAACACTCCATCATCAAGTTTTTGTATATTTTACTTTCTCTTCATTTTCCATTTGTAAAATAACAATAACTTAATTCAATAGAGAAAAGGACAGTCCAAAATTATCAGTAATTTGTTTAAACCTTAAAACTATATTATTGTTACATACATTATTAAATTATTATAGTGTATTTTTTAGCGTTAACATTCTATAGTATTTTTCACATAAACACTCAATAAAACATATACCTATGTGTGTATTATTCACTGTGTTTAGATTTACTATTAAAATGTTATAAATTTATGAGATTCTATATAAATATTTGGTTGGTAAATTTGGACATGCTTTTATTATTCTTTTCAAATTAGAAATGTTTATATTATTTAATTTCAATTTAGAGATGCATATATGTATTAGAGATGCTTAAAATATTAACATTTATTTAAAATTTAAAATATTATAATTGCTTAAATTTAAAGTCATTAAAGATAAGTTGCAAGCCAGAGCAACATTCTTTTGTTTAAATTTATTATTTTCTTTTATTTTGTAACTTTAGTATTCTCATATACATATAATTATTGATTTATAAAAAACTATTAAATTGAAAAAGAGTAATTTTACATGTGATCATTTTTTTAAATATACAAATATTTTGAAGAAGGAGAAATAATATTATATAGATAAAACGATCCCATATTTAAATTTTATGTAAACTACTTTATTAATGTAACAAATGTGTAGAGTAGCACTATTTTAAAGTCTTTCAGAATTTTAGAAAATATATATTGTGACTGCACTTAATATGAAATTGTTTTAATGAAGTGTTGTCTCCATGAAGTTCATGATCATGCAAGCCATATTTTTGACCACTTTGAGAACACAAATACACACTCTTAAAAACTATAAACAACTTTGTTTTTATATTTAGTTTTGCTTATCATATATTAGTCTTTCGTATTAAATGCAATATGCATATATGGGTGTGTATACATGTATAAATATTAATGTAGGATTCATACGACGACAATATAAAATTCACGTACAATTTATTTCTTGAAAATTTTGTTTTAAATGTAAAATACTTTGTTTTTATAAGCACACTCACTTTCATCAATTCTCTACAATGAATGTTTATGTTCTCATGCAATGATAACCAATTTGTATTTTTTAAATTTTGCAAAAATAAAATAAATACATATGTAAAATATTAATAAAAGACTCACATTATGGCTATATAAAAATCATGTGTAGTCACTTATACCAATTTTTATTTCAACACAATGCTACTTTTTAAAATTTAGTTAGCTAAAAAAATTAATCAATTATATCTATTTTAGAATTTAAAAAAATATATATTTTTCATATATTTAATTTTAAAATTCATTTTAGTAAATTATATTTTTTAAATATAACTATCCTATTTGAAATAAAATTTGAAACCCATAAAGTATTATACATAATATTTTCCGATTCGAAAATTCAAAAGCATATTTCACATTAATTAGAAAACATATATTTTTTCTTAATTAAAAAAATGTGAAAAAGCAAATTTAAATATTTATAATTACAATGCATTAAAATTTTTATTTTATATTTAGTGAAAGAGTTTAGAAGGTTTCATAGTTCAATGAAACATTCACCAAGAATTTTACAAGATTTTATAATTATGTAAAAGGTTCACCATGATTTTACAAGATTCTATAATTTTGTGAAAATTTTGCCTAGATTTTACAAAATTATATAATTCCATGAAAGATTCGCCAAAAACTTATATATACATAATATATTATTTATAAAATGACCTTCACACTTTCCTATGTATCATTAGGATACATCCATTTATCATACACATAATTTTGGAGGTTAAAAGTTTCCCAACTTCTCGAGGTTGAAGAGCCCTTGGAAATGACCAATGTTTAAGGATGAATTCAAGAACTTACCTAGACCTATATGAACATAACCATATATCCACCATATCCTTGTAGTAAAATCACAATTATAGATATGGCATCCTCCCAACATAGAATACATTATATCCCCTTGGTATGATCAACAAGTTCCAAATCCTTTAGATCTAATGTAGCTTGTTTTTTTTTCTTCAGAAAATTAACATTCAAAAGGAATTGAGTCTTTTGCATCCCCTTTTTTCCCCTAAGAGACGAAGAATTAAATGAGTTAGTGATTTGAAAGGGTTCCCTCCATTGGTGCCTGGAACATTGAGGTTATTAAAGTAGAAAAAACAATCTCATACACCATTTCTAACTAAATCATTTTTAAAATATATTCTAATCCTTTTAAAAAATTACTTGTGGTGAACCATACCTTCACAAATTCAAGTTGGAGAATTTATGGGTGCTTGTATAATCGTAGTTTAGATCACTTCCCCTACCTTCATCATGACTAGAAAGAAGGTAAGTAGCATTCAATCATAAAACATATATAGTTGGGTTCTCGACAAAAAATAGTAACCTTAATTTCTTGTAGATAAGGAATCTATATCTCACTCATGAGGTCCAAATTTATTAGATTGTGTTTTTTTAATGATCTATAACCATTTATTATTCCATGAAGAAAATTTCATTAGGATTCCAAGGGGAAATCCTATGTTACCTCTTTATTATTTCTAATCCCACCCAAAATCGCATAAGGATTTGAGGGTCGTGGAGATCTCAATAAAACAAATCAATGCTCAAGAGTAATCAATTTGGGCATGTTTATAATGAGTTTTTTAGTTCCTATGTCAAGGAATTAATAAATGGGGGGATTTCACCCTTTGAGCTCCACATATAAACATAGGTTTCTATATGTGACATATCATAGTTTTATAAATAGGAAGGGATAAGTACTTGAGGTGCAACCATGGGATTTAAGAGCCTTAACTATAGAAGTATTTTTGGAAACATTGGACATAATATCGTTCTACTCATTATTCCAAACAACTTTTCCAAACCCACATGATATTGTTGGTTGAGTTTGAAAAAATTTACCCACATAAACAACATGATATTTTTGGTTGAGTTTTTGAAATTTACCATGTAATGTAGACATTGCAATGCATATTACTAAGCAAAACCCTATTTCTGAAAATCGATGAATAAGACAAATTTCAGGACATGGACCCATGGGTAGAGGGTGTCCCTAAGTGCAATCCGATGTCACAAATCAGATGGAATTGACAATTCATCAATCCGCATCCCAATGATCAAATTACGATAGGTTTCAACTCACTTCCTGAAACCATTTAGGGAAACTTGGAAAATCTCTTCTTGAGGCATCAAAACCAATTTGAGCGAAAGAACTAAGTATCATAACCTCTTGTGGGTTTTTATGGGAAAGGTGGACATGAACACAATGTACACATGCTTTGTTGGTTGAGTTTGAAAAAATTGACCATATAATGTAAAAATTGGTTTGTGTGTTACTAAACAAAACCCTAGTTCTGAAAATCAGCGAATAAGGAAACTTTTGCACCATGGAACCATGGGTGGCAGGTGTCCCTAGGTTAAGTATGATGTCATGAATCCAACATAATCAATGATTCATTGATATGAGTCTTGTTTATCATAATACAACAATTTAAACTTGCTTCCAAAATCCATTCAGGGACACTTGGTGAATCTCTTCCCGAGGCATAAAAACCAATCTAAGCAACAGAACTAAGTACTATAACTACCTGCAAGTATTTTGGAAAGTTGGACATGACGAAAATTTACATATTCCCTTTTGGTTGAGTTTCCAAAACTTTACCATATAATGCAAAAATTTCATTACATGTTAATACACAAAACCCTAGTTTCAAAAATCAACGAATAAGGAAACGTTTAGGCCATAGAACCATGGGAGGAAGGTGTTCCTAGATGTAATCCAATGTTACGATACCAACAAAATCAATGGTTCATTGATTTCAGTCTCGGTTATCATATTACGATGAGTTTCAACTCGCTTCCTGAAGTCATTTAGGGACATTTAACGAATATCTTCCTAGGGCATAAAAACTAACCTGAGCGAAAAAACTGAGTACCATAACCTCCTACATTTTTTTTGTTCAAGGCTGACATGACCACAATTCCCACATGCTCTATCGGTTGAGTTTCCAAAAATTAATTATGTAACGCCGAAATTGCACTACATGTTACTAAGCAAAACCCTATTTTCTAAAATTAGTGAACAAGACAACTTTTGGGCCATGGACACATGAGTGGTGGGTGCCCCTAGGTGTAATGAAATTCCATGATTCTAAAGGAATCAACAATTCATCTATCCGAGTCCCAATTATCATATTACAATAGATTTCAACTTACTTTTTGAAGCCATTTAAGGCACTTACAGAAACTCTACCTAGGGCATAAATACCAATTCAAGTGGAAGAACCAGTTATCATAACATACTGCAAGTTTGTTTGTTAAATGTTTACATGACCACAATGTCCACACTCTTTGTTGGTTGAGTTTCTAAATTTTTTCCATGTAATTCAAAAATTGCTCTATGTGTTACCAAGCAAAACCCTATTTTTAAAAATCAGTGAATAAGGAAACTTATGGGTCATGGACCCGTGGGAAGAGGGTTTCCCTAGATGTAATATGATGTACCAAGTCCAATAGAATCAATATTTCATCAATCCAATTCCTAGTTATCATATGATGGTGGGTTTCAACTCACTTCCTAAAGTAATTTAGGGACACTTGGTGAATCTCTTCCTGAGGCATAAAAACTAATCCGAGCAACATAACTGAGTACCACAACCTCCTATAGTTTATTTAGGAAATAAGAAAATGAACACAATTCCTATACACTCTACTAGTTGAGTTTCCAAAACTTTACCATGTAATGCAAAAATTGCGATGCATGTTATTGAGTAAAACCCTAGTTCTCAAAATCGTCGAATAAGACAACTTGCAGTCCATTGACCCATGTGATTCACGTGTAACTAGGTGTAATCCAATGTCATGAGTCCAATGAAATCAATGGTTCATTAATCAAAATCTTGGTTATCATATTACAATGGATTTCAACTCGCTTCCTGAAGCTATTAAGGGACACTTGGTGAATATCTTATAAGGGCATACAAATTGATCCAAGTGGAAAAATTGAGTATTGCAACCCGCTTCAAGTTTGTTTGGGCAATGTGGACATGCTATAATGTCCACACACTTTGTTGGCTGAATTTACAAAAGTTTAGCAAAAATTGCACCACATGTTAAGAAGTAAAACGCTAGTTCCGAAAATCATTAGATAAGGAAACTTCCATATCATGGACCAATGGTAGGAAGGTGTCCCTACCTATACTTTGATGTCGCAAGTCCAATGGAATAAATTGTTCATCAATCTATGTCTCAGATATCAAAGTATAGTGGGTTTCAACTTGCTCCCTAAAGCCATTTAGGGACACTTGGTGAATCTCTTCCTGAAACATTAAAACCAATCCAAGTGGTAGAGCTGAGTATCGTAACCTATTGAAATTTTGTTTGGGAAAGGTGTACATGAACACAATTTCCACATTTTGTATTGGCCGAGTTTCCAAAAATTTCCCATGCAATGAAAAAATTCCAATACATGTTACTAAGCAAAACCCTAGTTCTGAAAAAATTCAGGAAATGTTGAGATTCATATTCTCTAGGTGCAAATAAAATATTCAACTAGTGTCCATTGACCCCTCAAACAATCAATGCATCACTTATGTATAAGTTAGAATCCTTCAATATTGTATATTCTTTTGTCTTGCTAATATGATTTCAATCTTGGTAAATGCTTGAAAAAGTGTTCGAAACTTATTGGAACTTGTTAAGCATATTCTTGAAATATTTCTTTTTGTCTACCTAGTGTGTTAGGATGAAGTGAAATATTGTTTCATTTTTATTATTTAATTTATCCAAGATTTATCGACGTTAATTAAAACTTTTGTTATTTGAATCATATGATTGCAACCTTAATGTTGTTATTTGATGTTAATTATAGCCTACAAGTGAATAGAAAAGTGCCATTCAAGTACATATATTAGGTGAATATCTGGGAACCAAACCCACTTCCTGAGGTAAACATCGATTTTTCTATTGATGGAAAAACATATATAATTGCTCGATCTAGTTTACATGGTATGGGGCTCTTTTCAATGGATGTTATAAATGTTTCAAACAATTGTAAAGTGGATTTGATGGATTATGTTGTCCCAAGGTATTAATATAAACATTGGTGCTGGATAGTACAATATCTAACGACATGCACATTTATGGAACTTATTAAAATTATAACAAAATGAAATAAAACAATCAACATAAATGATATATATATTGGAAGGCCCGAAGCTTCAACAAATATCGTGGGGTTTATAAACAATTCACATACCCAATTGTATGTTTAAGGAGCATATGGAAAACAAAGTTGTGGTTTCTACGATAAAAGCAATAGCTGCAGAGGAGTTGTTGATCAATTATAATTTGAATAAGATCTAGGAATTAGGTAACTATGATTTAACACTCATATTCATTATTTACTAAAGAACATATATACTATAGAATCATTATTTTTCATGAAATTAGTTTACATCATAATGAGAATAAAGGGAATTGAGAACTTTGATCCATGTTTGGATATATAGTTAACATATCATTGTTTATCTTATTGGATGATAATATATGCCTATTTATGTGTTAATTATTATTAACATTGTTCATTCACGACATAATCCAATCATTATTGTCACATTGTTTATCAATTTAATTTGTTTTGATTCTTTTCAGGCTCCCATGTCATCGCATCATCCTGATCAAGACAAGGTAGAGTAATCTAAAATTGTCGACCATCTTGCTTCTATTATAAATTTACAGGTTGAGAAATGGGTTAAATAACTTGAGGAAATGATCATCATTGAAGAGACCACATAAACTAAAGTAAGAAAAATTCTTGATGCCAATAATCAATAACAACAATTATTGTATTCTTTTAATTATATTTCATCAATCGCTTCAATGAATATGACATATTTTTTAAAATGGATCCAAGTTCTTGACATAGAATTATATTTTTATAAGCCTTCTTGAGAAATTAAGTTCCTAGCGTTGGGAGTAGTAGACATGAATTTGTTGTTCTCTTGTTACGCCTGCTATTGATGCTTCCACTTATGATATTGCCACTTTTTCCCTAAATGCTATAGCAGGTACTAGTGTCAGGAAGTCTATGGATCCATCTGTACATATTAACCATGGGTCTAGTACTCTTCTACATCATTCATCAGATGCTGATATGAGTTTGAGGACGCCAAGTTTAGTCATCAAGAGCACTAGGAAATAACCATTTACTGTACAGATGGACCATGAACTATTCCTAGTTAAAGGATTAAAACTCCATGATAATTATGTCTAATCCATTAGCATACTTTTGGTTTTATACATCGATGAATATTTGTCTGTTGATTCTATCTATCTAGTCGTAATATGTTATTGCAATGCAGGAAATACCATGTTCTACCAACAATTAATAAAAGACATTTTCTTTATTTGCACCAACAATTAGAACAAGTTATAAGTACCAAAGAAACGAATTGAAGAAATAATTGATGAAACACATGACCACATTGTTTTGTCATGTGTTCAACCGAAAATTGGCTCAAGACATGGTAGGGATTGCTTGAAATCAGTGCAGGCTAATTATTGCACTAATATTAGTCGATATCCCAATTATGGGCATCATGTACTAAATTTTATACAAGAGTGGGTTGCACTAGTAGAGGATGCCAAGGAGAAGAAGAGGAAGAAAGAGGGATCCTTGTAGCCAAGTGCGGGTGAACCAAAAAGGTCGATAAGATAATGTAATGAACAATGAATTTATATGTTATATGCATTTGACCATAATAATTAAATCTCATTAACATGTACTTGGCCATTTTCATAGGATCAAAGACATTGCAAAGGATACATATGCTAGACTAGAGAAGATTGGACAACACAAAATTGGCCCAATGGGCTACCTTAAATTGAAAGGGATATATGTAAATACTAAGATTTAAAAATTGTCGTTAATGAATTTTCAGTAGTATTTTAAAGGATTTCCTTACTAAAATGTGTTTTGTTATGGTACGTAGTTTGTAGAATTTGGTGTCATACCCACCATTGAATATCTCAAAGTTGCTTTGAACGAAGGTTATAAATCCTTGGCTGAAATGAAAAATTCCAATAAAGATAACACGTCTATTGTCAATGACGAGATATACAAATTAATATATTTTGAATAGTTAATTATAAAGTACAAGTTGAGATTATTTGATTCTACGCTAACTAAAAATGTTATTGTTGAAAGTACATGAAAATGTAAGTATTCACGAAGAGCCAAGTTTAGAGATTGAATGTATTGATCCACCAGAACTTAGCCCTATTGCATCTACAAGCTCATTAGACATTTATATTTTTTAGGTTCATGTATAGCATGAATGAGGTGATTTATAAATGGTTTGCTTTAATTGTAGATGATGTGGATCCTAATACTAGGCCACCTACACATAGACGTATCTTGCGTTCTAATATGGATCTAGTACCAAAATCAATGGGTCGAGAAGAGTATGAAGAAGAGGATGCCAATGTCAGGATTGTAGAATTACTAAGAAAAAACAACTAGGATGAAGTAGGGTAGAAGAGATTAAAAATTTTGTATGAGAGAATTTTTTTTTACAATAATGTATTATATGCATTGTTGCAATAGGACCTTGATTCATATAGCCTAATATTGGTATAAATTAAATGTCAATATTTATATTTATGTAACTTTATTTTACATTTATACCTTTTTGCAAACATATTTTATGTGCATTATTTTTTCACTATATTTTATAAGTTTATCTAAAATTATTATAAGTAATTTGTTAGCATTCAAGCATTCTACATAAAGTGTAGATTGCAATATTAACATTTATTAGGTATTGTCTATAAAAGTGTAATGCACATTTATTTGATCATGACGAATAATAAATCATCAGGTGAAGGTCTTTGAAATCGAAGAAAAAAATATTCGCATGGGTCTGAATAACAATGCATGTACCTGTATGATATTGTATGGCGTCATGACTATATTGCGAGGAGAAGGAAAATTGTTCAGCAGTGAAGAAAATATATGCACACACCTTGTTAGTCACAACTCACTGGAATATAAATTTGCAAGGAATTCACACATTCTTATGTAGGAACAAATCATTTTGTAATAAGATTTTGTGTTCACTTTCTTTGATTTGATCACGATGAAGTATGAAGTATGAATCGCTGGGTGCAGGTATCTCAGAGCAATAATATTTGTGTTAGTGATGAACAAGTGTGGTCGTATGATATAGTATGACTTCATGACCATAATGTGAGGCAAATGAATATTGTTCACTTTGAGAACATATGGCCATGCACATTGTTCTTCACTACTTACAGAAATACAAATTTGTTAGGAATTCCCACATTCCAATAATGTATGAGAAAATCATTTTGTAATAAGCTTTTATGTTTGTTTTCTTTGTCGCACTAATGAATGCCAAAGAGTAATTAGTAAGTTGACTATTTGAATATGTATCATATTTTATCTTCTTGTTCTTAGGTTTAAGAGAAGTTTAAATGAGTTTATGTTTTATGTTGTTTTTGTTTCAAGTATAGAGTTAGTATATAGATTGGGTATGGGGAATTGAGAGTAATGTGAGGGGGGGAGGGGCCATATGATATTCCACCTTCATGTGATTGGCCTTGTTCAGTTGAGAATAAATTAGTCTTGAAACAAAGAGAATCACATACATATATTCCCCTTTAGTCTTTTTAGATTCTAATACATGTTTATTTGTCTATTTTTTTTATCATTAATTCATATAAACATATTATTCCATCATGATTTCTACAAGTATTCGTGTGCAATGGAAATGAAACTAGTAACTATTAGTAAATCCAATGACTTTGATCTATCATTAAATATCTTCAATTTCTTTTTGTTTAGGATTTTAAGATATATGTTGTGTTGTTATTTTTTATCAAATTATATTGTATGTAGCTATATGTGCAATATATGATCTAATACTATTTGTTTTCTTTGTGTGTAGGTAAGATGCCTAGATAGGATCTTCCTCCACCTTGCATGTTGATGGAAGTGGGTCATGTAAGTTTTACTTTCCTTATTAAGAAATAGAAAAGTTTGACAACTTTAGATTCATGGATTGAATAATAATTCAGCAAATCGATCAAAATGTGATTACTTGTTTTCCTTACATACATTACAAATGTGAACTAATAGTGATTGTGCTAAAACATGCATATTTTAACTAGGTTGTTGCTTTTAATTTCTTTCCATGTTTGGTGCATCTAATTCAATTCAATGAATATTGCATGATTGTATGAGTCTAGACTTGTTATACCTATTAAAGGCCTTCCAATTTCTTTGTGTAAAGTATCCCTAATTGCTATTTTATAGTTTCTCGCAATTTAAAATTTTGGAGAGCCTAATATTGTTGATGTATTGGCAAAATTTCTCACCATCTTTCTCTTAGTGTTTCTAAAGACAGTTTTTACAATGTACCAAAGATATATAAATATTTGTAATGTAGGCCAAGTGGTTGAGTAGGTTATAGGAGTAGGTGAAACAAACCAACCATAACTAGGGATGATTTTAAGGAACCATACTTATTTAAAAGTGTATAAATGTTGGCGAATATTACCAATTCTTAAAATGCCAACTATAAAATGATTGGCGATATTTTTCAAAAAATATTTTAATTTCCAAGGATTTTATATCGTTTATATAATAATTTGGCGATTTTTAGGGTGAAAAAATTTTACCCCATCAAAATTAGGCGAAACAGGGCTTAAAAAATGCAAAATGGCGAATCTTTTTTGGGAGAAAAACATGGAAAAATAGCCCACTGGGCTAAAATTCGCCCCTAAAATGATCCATGACCATAACATCTTGAATAAATAAGAGATCATTTTACTACACCTTGCTATGACATTGTAGATTCAAGAAGAAGAACATAAATAACATCACTGGGCTCTTGAAATCAAGGATTTTAAGGATTTATTGGGGTTCCAAAAGTTAACAAAGATGTGCCTCTTTTGTTTGATCACATATTTGATTAAACATAGATTTTTTAGCATAAAACTCTAACTTTTCTCAACAAATATTTTGGTGTTGAAGCTAACCAGTGCCTACAATTCAAGAATACCATGATTTTTACTACAACAAGGAGGTGATAACATGATTATGGTTCCCTACCTCATTATGTACTTCAAGTGAGGCATGAAACAAAGGAAACCATCATATTGAATCAACCTTGAGACCTCCTATATGAAGCTCAAAGAACCCAACCACTCGAGCTATCCCTCTAGGATAGGTAGTTCATTGAAATTCTCTATGCACTCATTAAATGATCCAACACATTCATGAGTACATCTATTGGTTCCAAAACTTCAATTATGTGCTAAGTTCTTTTATAAAAATTTTAGATTGACATTAGGGAACACATTCAATGCTTCAATTCAAACTTCAACTCATAACTCAATTATATTTCTTTCAAGTTTTCTATGTATGCATGTTCCAGCTACAACACTTGAGCATGCATGGAATGGTGATTGCCTCAAAATAGTACTTCTTGAATTTGATATTAATTATTTTCACTGGTTTTTTTTTGAAAGCGAGTATTTTTAGCAATTAGTTGTTGTTATCAATACCCATTTGGTTATTGGTGACAATTGAAGTTGCTTCATATTCTATACAAATGATTCGAAAATAAGATCTGAATGAGGAAGAAGAGCCACCATTTATGAGAGGGAAGCATAAACCCTAGAACATAGAAATAGAGTCGCTCAAGGAAACATTAATACCTAAATGGTGTAGTTCACAATAATAACATACTTATTTTTAATCATGAAAAAAGAACCCTATAAGAAATATTAATACATAAATGGAGTGTCTTATCATAATCACTTTTTCCTTTCTAAACTTGAATAATAACATTTTCACATTAAAAGTAGAAAAACAAATTAGAAAAATAACACCATACTTAGAATGCAAAGAATCCAGAGGAAAATATCAACATTAAAAGAAGGGCACCAAACATTACTAAGACTTTGTGATATAAATTCAAAATTTACTAGATCCATCTGAGGAGAATTCAACTTAACTATTTTCTTACACTTTCCAATCCATTTGAAAGTTGTGTTTACCTCACGTTAGGTAGTGAGTGCTATGGGAAGCAATCAAGTTGAAATGACATTTTAGTTTTTTTACTATATTTCTTCTTAACTCTTTTCCAACTTGCTTTAAGATGGGATAAGGTTCTTGCCACGAGGTTCACACAATATCCTTCTCCTCACAAACTGCTGAATCAAGGACAATGTCTACTCTAGACTAGTAATTTGCATCATAACTATGTTCTAGGTTTAACTCCATCCAATTGGAGATGAATCCCTTCAACCAAGTTGATTTTAGACTCTATACTTCTTTTTATGGGAGGTAGTGGGAAAAATAACCTTTGGTTAGTGGCTAATTGAATGGTCAGTTCCACACATTTGCATGAAAAGCAATGTATTCATAGTCAAACATATGAGATCAAAAAAAATTCTCTTAAAAAATTCGAAACATCTGATGATGAACAAAATGGGTCATATATTCTTGGCAGTTTTCTTTTCAAACCACTTTACTTAGAGATCTCTTCATGAAATTGATAGTTATTGTGAATCTAAAGCATTTAGCATTTTCTCCCAATCTTATAATTCATCACAAAATAGTTCTTCAATGTCACAAGATTTTATGAATTCATAGTCAGAAATAGCTCAATGGTTAATACAAAGGAATCGACATTAAACAAACAACACAAAAGAGAAAAGTAGAAGGGAATCATCCTGCAATCACTAAAATAATTGAGGATGATCCTCTTGTTTTATAGATTGGTTGGTTCGTTTTTTTTTAAGTTCAGAGTCGCTAGTTCCACAATAACAATAAAAACCTAGAGTGAACATCATTTCAAAAAGTAAAAACGTATATTCTTCATTCATTCCATGTTTACGTACATATTAATGAGATGTATAATTAAGTTTAAATGTTTAATGAACAACACCTATAAGGTGTTATTTAAGAGGCTGTTTGCTCAGCGGATTTCGTTGTCTACTTGTCAAGAGCCTGTTACAAGCCTCCCCGTGTCGTACCCGTGACTACATGTGACGTGACGACATGATGTCTATTTCATCGATATATCATAGTGCCACAGGTCTTGGAATGGGAGAGCACTAAGCACCTCGCTGCAGATCAATAAATGCTGTGGCTGCGACTCGACTCGCGAGGCACATTTCCGTTGGATGAAGAGCTAAATTAAATCCGTCCACAACTACAGCATTTATTGCTCTGTAAGGTGCTTATTGCTCTCCCTTCGAATGGGCCTTCCAGTCTGACTGAATGGCAGGACTTGTGGCACTTCCATTTCTTCTCGCCATGCTTCCGGGTTCCGACAGAACTGTTTCTTGATTATCGTTAGGTCGCCAAGCGCCCTGGAAGGATCATGGTGCACGCATCTGCTTCGGGTAAATGTAAGCCCGTTTTTGGATCTCCTTGCCGTCTGTGAGCTTCTCCGCTTTAGTGAATCTGCACAGAAAAATTGATATGATCACAGCTTCGTCCAGGCCATATGATTGAGTAATTATCGGCCAGCCTTCCGGGTCTTGGAATCGTTCCAGTGAATAAGCATCAACTTGTATATTCTCTTCAGAGTCCAAACTCCTACGTCTCCTCCTGAAAAAAGTTCTCCATCGAAAAGCTTTGCAATACTTGGCAAAAATCTTGTAGTAACTTACCACCAGTAAAGCGCTGCCTAGAGCTACAACAATGGCTATCAGGGCAGGACTGATGGTGGTGGTGGCGTAGTTGTGCTTGGTGGGTTCTTTGCTTATGGCTGCATCTGGTGCTCCCCATCCAAACTCATATCTACCTGCTGAAATTTCCCTTGGACGGGATTGCTCCTGAGGCAAACTCATGGCGAATTTCTTTAACAGATTTATTAAAATGGATTTTAAACTGATTAGCCTGTTATGATTAGGCTGGCCGGATGGTGAGACCAGGGGGAATGATTAGTCTGATGATGAGGCACTGATACTGAACACAGGGAGACTACAGATACTCACAGGGAGGCGCATTTACAGTCTACCGATACCACCTCCTTCCCACCGGATGAAAGAGAGACAAGTTGTTAAATACGTTATATATCTTTTATCAAGCTCTATAATACCAGGAAACATTGGTAACCAAATCTATGAAAAAGAAACATGAGTAATATGCAACTACTAATCCCATGTAAGCTTATCTTAAGGGAGAGAAGAAAGGAGGTGGTTGATGAACCAGGATTACCAGCTGAACCTGTTAAGGAAGCACCTCCTAAAGCAGTAGTCCCAGCTTCTATGGTTAAACCAGCAGTCCTTGGTTTAGTTCTTCATGATAGACTGATACTATTCATCCATGGCAGCCTCCCAATAAGGATTTCTCGCAGCTTCTGCATAAGACTGCGGATCTGTAGCAATTACCATGTAACAGTGGATTGGAATAAAGGGATCTGTGGCAGTGAGTTCTTGTGGAGAAGCATGGCGATTTTCTTTGACATATTTATTTCAAACCTATAAATTTGTTGAAAATACATAGATTACAACAAAAGAGGCCACTCGATCTTTCACTTTATAAATTTGAGAACTTGGCTGGTCAAGGTGCATTCTACAGTCCAAGTTTGGGTGGCAGAGATTCATCAAATCTTTGTGATATATATGTGTAATGGTGGCCAGTCTGTTATATGTGTAATGAGGTGATATCTCAAATCTTGTATAGGATAGAGTGGAGAGTCTGTGCTATGTTGTTTTTGGTGGAAGGTTGTATAACGTGTTGAAGGAGTTGCACCGTGTGGGAGAGAACCACTGCCGCTGTATTTGATTGCTGCGTCGCTGTTGTGTGGAGGGTGAACTTGTTCTTTCTGATTGGTCAATAATGTACGCACTGATAAGAATCTAATGTTAATTGCAAAAAAAAAACCATTGTCTGCTACGGTACAGCGCTCAAAGCCCAGAAATTTACATGCGGAAAGCAATCGCCAGACATTATTCAGTATTTATGGTGGAAAGTGTTTGCATCCTTAGAAATGTTTGTGTCCAGTTTGTAATTGTTGGCTTAAAGCGCTAGTGCAATGTGGAAGTCTATGGGCAGTCTGCGATCATCCGGTGGAAGAAATCGCTGCAGTTGGAGGAGCCGCCTGCAGAGGAAGAGACTGCCATCTATTTGTGCTTGAGAGGGGCCGCTGCCTTTTCCAGTCCCAAGCTGAAGTCCGAGGAGAAGAGTCTAAGAAAATAGAGTCGCGTGAACAAACGGGCGTGAGGTTGGGCTGCCCAGAAATTACTAAAGAAAGGAGCTGCCATTAGCAACCGCCTTCCTATGTATTACTGTCCAGATTGACCACGTCCTCCGTAACTGAAAATCCCTTAAAGGGTGGATTTTGATCTGTTCTTCAGTAAAGCTGTCACTTATGAGAGCGGCTTGAAGGCCATGAGACACATTAAGATCTGAGGTTCAGATAATGTTATGCTTCTAGCCAATGTTAGGGTTATTACATCCTTTGTTATAAGGTGGATTGTCTCTTGACAGGAAGAAAAGGTTTTTTATTTGGTCATCTAGCTAGAGAAGAGAATGCCTCCGTCTTTTGGTAAATGTTTGATTAATTGTGATATGGATCGTAAGTTGATTTGGGCTATATGAAAGCTACTCGATTGTAAATGAAATATGAGTCACTATTAGTGAAATAAGGGAGTGTAAAAAGTTTATTTTTTAATGGTTATTCAAACTATAGATTGTGAAAGTAATGTTTTGATCAAAGGTCTTTTAAAATTTGTAAATGTTAACTAAGTGTAGTGTTATAGATTGTGAAAGTAATGTTTTGATCAAAGGTCCTTTAAAATTTGTAAATGTTAAGTAAGTGTAGTGTTATAGATTGTGAAAGTAATGTTTTGATCAAAGGTCTTTTAAAATTTGTAAATGTTAACTAAGTGTAATGTTGAGAGTGTAAAAGTCAAGTTAAAAGTTGAGATATTATTGTGATAAATAGTTGAAGTCAAGTCATTAATGTTGAAGTTCAAGTTCAAGTTAAAGTGAAGTTTGAAGGCCAAGCTAAGTGAGTAAGTAATGACATTGTCAAAGTCTATCAAGTTTATTGTTGATATTGGTGCGTCAATGAAGTTTGTCAATCCAGTGTCATATATATTTTGTTGGACCTTGATCAACCCCAACAAGAAACATTTGTATGCTAAAGGTGATGTAAAAGGAAAACGTTAATGACAAAAGGCAAAGCATGAAGGCTCCAGTGGAAAAAGATATGAATGGTGTTGAGATAGAATAGTCGAATATTCAACCAAGCGCTTCAATCTAAACATAGAAACCATAGTTTCCGCAACATATTTCCTCTGAATAAGTGCCATATCTGATAGACCCGTGCGCTGCCTTGGAAGATTGCGAATTTGAAGGGACTCTGCAGGATAAAATGCCCATCCTTGTTCATCCATATTTCTGGTTTGAATTCAAGGCAGTCGGTACCCCAGATGGCGTCCCTGCGACTTATGGCGTATGGGTGGTAAGTCACTCAAGTTCCTTTGCGCACGATAGTCCTGTCAGGGAGAACGTTGTTGTGGAGAGCGTGCTTGGATTCCAAGGGGACCGGCTGATAAAGTCTTGCTGATTCACAGATTGATGCGCGTAGGTAATGCATACTCCGCAGATTCTCGTATGAAAATACCCGATCTTTTTCGTCCCGTTTGGGTTCGGTTTTGATGGCCATAAGATGGACAATTTCTTTGTTTATTGCTTCTAAGATGCCTACAAAATGTTTACATGTATCATAACCTAGATATTTACATATGGATATTTTAATACAAACTAAACATACAAAATTTAACACAACAAATTTCTATTTACCTGTGAATAACGAATTTCTATTTACCTATGATTCATCTTTCCAGAATATTTCTACTCTACTCCTCGATTCCTGTAGAAGCCTTAAATTCTTCATTAGAATCCAGGAAGGTAGAGAAGAGTTGGGATGTTTTTTCAAGCAAATCCATATGAGATTCAGGGACTTCATCATCATTATATTGTGTTCCAAGAGAGAAGCTTCAGTATAAACAAGTTGCAACCTCCTCATTTGAATACCATCAAATGCATCCTCTTCATGATAATCAACAAGCACCATTCTATTTCCCCACATGGTAATCCTGTATCCAATCATCAATAATAATGATTTCTATCCAACGCCAAATTCGATGGGCGAAGAGCTCTCAACAACATCTCTTAGCCAACTTTTAGAGTTTGTCATACATATTTGTATCGTTCCAACCGTCTACTTCCACATTTTCCATGGGACATTTGGCAGTCATGCATATCATCTAAAACACAACTGTGTAGGTCCACCAGACACTCGGTTTGTACATCTGAAAACCCAAAATACGTGAGTCAGAAAGACATTGCACTAGAAAACACGTGGGTGATTTGAAGGTTTGTTGGGATTTAAAAAATCAACAGGCCATGCCACCGCCATGGTTTTGAAAAAAAATATCCGGTAATGAGCTCTGCTAATGGAGATAACCAAAGTTGCAGAACTTGAAAAAGAAATAAAAACTTATGCGAATCTGAAGGTTAAAGAAAGGTTTATGGGAGTATAATGAGTGGTCATATTTACATTAGTTATTTTGCAAAGAAATGTAACAATTAGAAAATGACTTTTTGTTCAGTGGATTGTAATTTTCAGTTTCATATATCAAAGCTTACGACTTAGAGGGCCTCCACATTCCATCATGTTGGTTTTGGGATCTGAAAGGAGCGAAGAGCACCATGGCTTTGCCTCTATGTGTAGTGAAGAGAAAATGTAAAAAGAAATTCAATGGAATTGTTACGTCTATCAAAACTTGTGCCCCCTGAGCTATAATATGTGTGTGGAAAGGGGTTGGCTTCTGCATCCATTACGTCATGAAAATTAAGCAACAAGCTACTAATGGACATCCTGACTATATAATATTGATATTCAATACGAAGATTGACTCGGGATATTAAAAACTTGAAACAAAATATTTTCTTCACATGTCAACCTTATTTTCCCATTCAATGATCTTCAATACATGAGATTATAAGACAACCCACGCGAATGATCGATAGGAAAAATGGTGTCACTTGTGCAAATTATGATGTGCAGAAATTTTGATGCCTCACATAGTTCAAGTTTCAATTTCAAAGGTATAGTCTCTCCATATCGAGGTCAGGTCTCATTTTCAAAGGTACAGTTCCTCCATGTCCAGGGGTTTCGAGGTACTCTAAAGCTACCTAAAAGTTCGAAAATTCCTATAACCATGCCCCTTGGATGTTTGGAATTTTTTGCTTTGTAAGATTCCATTGACATTCAAAGGATCGAGGCGAAAGCATTGACGTATTCACCAAATCTTTTCAAATTTAAAAACTTTATGTACAAAAGCCTTTTAGAGCAAACTTATTTTCACTTATGTGGCGATTTAGAAGTTTGATGTAACTTATTTTCATATTTTTTCTTAGACTTGCTTTCATCACATAAACTTCTATTATCTACATACAACTTTCTCCCATTTTTGAAACATATAAAAGTTTTCTTCATAGTTTCATTTCCCCACTTTGAGGGTATGCTGGTCATAAATATATTTCATCTCAAATAAACATCAAATACATGTCCATTAAAGCACACTCGTTCGCGCAAACATTGAATTTGTTTTTGTTAAGCCATGTTCAAACGGTGTTCATTCCACGCACCTTCGATGATACTTAGAAGTCTCTTTTTTATCCAAGTCACGTTCAAGACATCCATGTTGATGACGTCCCTTAAGAGACGTTCATGACATGGCTTGAGAGACGTCTAATCAACTTTCAAGACATCCCTTTAAGAGACATTCACGCCACGTTAGGAACCACTGTTAAGCGGCGTGTATTCCACGTTTACAACGTCGCTTAATCTATGTTAAGGCCATGTTCTTCAGCTAAAGAAATGGTCTTTTAGGAGAGTCCATATTGACGGTGGTTCAATGCATGAAACATCACTTAATCAATGACAGGATAATGATGTGCAAACGATGCGTAATGCTACATTGGACCATCACTAAACACTGTCTAGTGTCAACCAAGCTTCAAATAAGGCTCGAAATTTAGTACTTGAGAGTGAACACTAGGCACTTGAAAAAGGCATAGGCACTTGTAAAAGGCACTTATTCTAAGAGCATGTGACAATGTTAGTTACACTTTGGAGGTGGGATACTTAACTTCAGGATGCTAAGAGCATGTGACCATGTTAATTACACCTTGGAGGTTGGATACTTAACTTCAGGATGCTAAGAGCATGTGACCATGTTAATTACACCTTGGAGGTTGGATACTTAACTTCAGGATGCTTGGGTTGAGGATCATACTTCAAGGAGGTTCGTTGTAGTTTCACACACATATGTTGAGGAAAAACATTGGAGCAACTAACTGCCTTGGCACACTTGCTGAGGAATGGGGCACAAGAGGACATGTGGCAAATAGTTAAAGGAGCTCCTTGTATGAGAGCACTTGGAGAACAAACCACCATGTAAGAGGGAGAATTGGTATAACATCTTGCTGGATAGAGCACCATATTTTAAGAGGGGCATTGGACCCTAGCGTGTGGAAATTAATGTGTTTTAATAGCTTAATAAAAAACAAAAAATCCATCTCTTTAATTAAATTTTCCTCGGATCTTAACCTTGTTGATTCTTAGCCTTAAGGCTATTATGAGATATAGAACAAAACACAAAATTTCAATACTTAACAACCAAATATTTTAGGAAATCCAAGGAGAAAAGATAACAAAGTGCTATGATAAGATTTTACCCTATAGGGAAATCATGCATAAATCAAAATTGAAAACTCGTCTTTGCAGTAGTAATAACAATGGTAGAATAGTCAATTCCCGCTAGTTCACTTAGTTAAGGTGTGGGTTTCGTTTGCAAGGCGACCCGATTTTAATATCCTTAGGGGTGACATAGTTGGGAGGAGACACCAAAAAATCCAACCATGTTAAGGGTTGGTGTGGTCTAGGTCGAGTGAGGTCCCGGGGTGATTTTGATGGCTTAGATGCACATGGATTATGGTTTCTTAGCCAATGGTTGAAATGCACTAGCCCCGATTGAAGGGAATTTATAACAAACAAAAAAAGCAATTGTAAAACAACCCTTAAATTCTTCAACTATGATGCTAACTCACTTAACATAAGTACCATTTACTTATGTACAAACATCAAGACATATACAAGCATAAATAACAAATCATGAAGAACATGGATGGTTGAAAAGCAAATATGTAGTTTACACAAGTATTGGACAAATTAAGGCTTCATTAATATGTATAATATAAAGTTGTTATACATACCATAGCATTATCACAAGGCTAGCACAATCCACTAGCTCACCAAAACCCTAGCTAGGGAAAATCCAAAAATAACTTAGCTCAACCAAGGAGCTCTAATATGCATGAAACAATTATACCAATTCTCCAAGATGAGAAATATTCTTCTATTCTTATTCTTCACCAAATGCACCTAGGTTTTCATCTCAAAAACATAATCTCAAGCTTTCAAGGAATGCAACCCTAACCCTAGACTTCAATATGATCCAAAAGGAACATGAAACCGTAGCAACTCTAAGAGAGAGATGGAGAGACCAAGTACAAATGAATATCTAAGAGAGAGAAGATGACTAGTGTGTTCCTCCTCTTAGTCAGATATCTAGAAAAGAGAGAAATAAGAATGAACACAATGAATTGAATAAATGAAAAGTACTCTCTCATTTATCTATATATATGGGAGGAAAACCAACACTACAATGTAGGCACAATCCCCTACAAGCAACCTGCAATAAACATGTACATCAACACAAGTAAAAATATCCACTCAAAGGGTACACATGTCAATCTCTAAGGACATGTTGTACATAATACGAGCTCCAGGATGATGTAGCTACACAACATGTGTCCATACCCCTTCATTACAATCCCACACGAACTCCATCACTCCTAAGCCATCCACTTACATTCCAAAAGGGATCTTGTACAAAATCAAAGGAAAGGTTTTTAGGTTTCCTTGCACAAAGAATAATGAGGAGGAGAATATGGCTGTGGTAGATGGGATACACTAGAAATCCAATCTAGTGGATGGGGTATCAAGACAATATTCCATTTTGATACAACCATTAATGTTTAAGATCTTGTGAAAGGTTATTACTGGAGAAGGATTATGGAAGAAGGAAATTATGAAACAATATATCCAACATTTCACTATGATAGATTGAATTTGAAAGTCAAATGATAAATGTTAAAATACCTCCATTCTTTGGAAAGCATTGGTTCAATTTTCTTCGTTGTGGGACACTAGCTTCCATGGAAATTGATCTGGATTTATGTGAGAATGAAATGAAATAGCATATATATTCACATACACAAATATATGGCAATAAACATAGTGATACAGTAAACTCATATTCTATTAAATGAATGAAACAGAACAAACTGTAAAACAAAAGCAGCTAGAATGGTGGTAGTTGTATCTCTGAGAAGAGATGTGGTGGTTGCGCTCACTCATGACAAGCTAAATACAAAAGGAGGTTGAAGGGCCTTATATCATAAAGCCTTGGAAAGGCAGAAAACCATAAATCTAACTCGTGGAGATTAATTGTCATAAAGTTTGTGGCCCCAATCCAACTTCTCAGGGTCATAACTTTTGCATATGATCTATGTTTGGGGCACTCGATATATCGTTGGAAAGGTCTACCCGAGCTTTGAAACTTTAAACTGGATCCAAATGAACTTTAAGTGACCATTCATCCTTCTTAATTGCCAAAAACGTCGTTTAGGGCCTCAAAACGGCCCCAGAAGTTTGGGACCCGAAAAACCGTAGAAAATTACAAGAAAATTCGTCAAAATGAAAAATTGTTTTGAGCCAGTGGAATAGGTGGGTGGCCACATATACCCATATGGATCAATCCTCCCCCCTTAGGAAGGAATGGTATCCATTTCATTGAGTACCCCCATCAAATGGGGAAACTTCTGTTGAACTTAACTCCTGGTAAGCCACTTGCCTTGGTGGAGGAGTTGCCCTTCTTTGACAACTCGATATAGTTGGATATTCTGTTGGTAGGTGCCATTAACCTTTCTGTCCATGATATTATTAATGGTTTCTTTTTCTATGTATTCGAGATTAAGATATGTAGGTGTCAATTGTTCTGTCACCTCCGAGGTGTCCAACAATGGTGCAAAATATGGTCAAAGGAGCTCCACATTGAATGCTAGGTGCATGCCAAGGAATGGAGGAATGCTTAATTCAAAGGCATTGTCACCAACTGACTTGGTGATGGTGTATGGCCCATATCCAAGTGGACGAAGCTTTCGATGGGGTCCTGTGAGCCTCTCTTTCTGCAAATGCAACCAAATCTTATCCCCAACATGGAACTTGTGTGGAACCTGATGTTGGACATGCCATTGCTTGTATTTAGTATTGGCCTTTTCCAAAATTTCATGGACTTATTGGAGTATGTGTTGGATTCATTCAGCAAATATAGTGGCCTTATCAACCTCAACTTGAGCATGGGAAGATTCTTCCTATGTGGATGCAAGGGGCAAAGCTACGTCAATTGGGGCCAATGGTTGGAAACCCAAGAACGCTTGAAAAGGTTTATGACGTATAAATCTATGAAGAGCTCTGTTATAGCTATTCTGAACACAAGGAAGGCTCTCATCCCATGTGCGGGGATGTTTAGAATTGTACATTCTCAGAATATGTACAATTATCCAGTTAACTACCTCTGTTTGTCCATCGGTCTGGGGGTGGAAGGCAATCGATTTGATGAGCTTGGTATCCATCAATAGCCATAGACTAGACCAGAAAGTGCTCAGGAACCTATTGTCTCGATCTGAAATGATAGTTTGTGGCAGCCCAAAATGAACCCAAACATGCTCGAAAAAGAGATTAGTAGTGGCTTCGGCAGAGATTCTCTTCTTGCAAGCTATTAGAATGGCCATCTTAGAGAAGCGATCCACAACCACAATTACACAGCCATTACCATGCTTATTTGAAGGTAGTCCTAACATGTAATCCATGGAGATGGATTCCCATGGCCAATTTAGAGTGGAAAGGGGGTTGTACAACCCTTGATCTTTTACGGTTGGTTTCGTGATGGCACAAGCAGTGCAGGATCTGATATATCGGATGACGTCTGGTCGCAGTTTAGGACAATAAAAATAATTCTGCAAGAATTCCACTATCCTTTCAATTCCAAAGTGCCCTTCCGCCCAACTGTATTGCGCTTCCTAAATCATCTTTGCATGCTCGCTTGAAGGAACGCAGAGACAACCCAGGTGGCATAACAATCCTTCCTGAAGATGAAAGTTTTCCATTGGTGTACTTGCAGACAAGGATTGATATATGGGAGCGAAATCAGGATCATTGTCATATTGTTGAGGCCACCTAGAGGTCTCATGGCTATAAGAGTTAAGCACCATGGTTAATGATTCTATTGGAGGTCAACTGAGGAAATTGATGACTCTATTTAATGTTTAGGTGGAACTGCTGCAAGTAAGTGGACCACTTCTGGTAGCAGTCATTCTGTAACTTTCCTTGGTTTTGCATGAACTACAAGGTCTTGTGATCAGTGTAGATCACTGTTTATTTTCCAAGGATGTAATTATTCCATTGGAAACAGAATTGGACAATGGAGTACATTTCCTTTTCATAGGTGGGGTACTTGCAGAATGTATCTAAAATTATCTCACTGTTATATGGAACTGGATGGCCACGCCGAGTGAGGACCGCACCAACAACGTAGTCTGAAGCATTTGTCTCGATCTCAAAGGGTTTCAAATCTGGTAAGGTAAGGGCGGGCGTTGAACATAAGCATTACTTCAGCTCCTTAAATGTGTGTTGTTGTGGCTTGAACTAGATGGACTTGTCCTTAGATCCACCTTTGGTCACCTAGCTAATGGACCAAGCAATATTAGAGAATATCAACACAAATATATGATAGACGTTTGCAAGGCCTAGGAAGTTGCAAAGCTTTGTGAGAGTCTTCGAGGTAGGCCAATCACGAATGTCTTGGATCTTGGCCAGATCTACATGAACACCACGTTTGTACACAGTGTCTCCCAAATATTGAAGCATTTCCATGCCAAATGAGCACTTCTATAGATTGGCATATAACTTGTGTTGTCTTAGGGTGTTGAGGACATGGTGTATATGCTACAATTGTTTTACCCATGTTATACTATAGATGAAGATATCATCTAGATATACGATCACAAAGGAATTGGTGAATGGTCGTAGAATGTCATCCATCATCCTCATGAAGGTTGTTGGAGCATTAATCAAGCCGAAAGGCATGACCAACCACTCAAAAAGGCCTTCCCAATATTTGAAGGCAGACTTCTAGACATCGGCATGCTCAATTGGCACTTAATGATAGTCGGAATTCATGTCAATCTTGCTGAAATACTTGGCCCCCTTGAGATGATCAAGGAGGTCTTTGATCTGGGGAATGGGATATCGATTCCGGATTGTGATCTTGTTTAGAGATCGGTAGTCAATATAGAGTCGCTATGTCCCATCTTTATTCTATACCGACACAATTAGGCTCCCACAAGGTGAGGAATTGGGTCGAATGTGCCCCTTTTAGATTAACTCTTGAATCTGGCATTTGATTTCTTCATTCTCCATGAGGGAACGCTTGTATACTGGCACATTAGGTAAAGGCGCACCAAGGATCAAATCAATGGAATTATTGAACTGGCAATGTACTGGAACCCCGACAGGTGTGTTGAAGATGTCTTTATATGCTTCCGCCATCTTTTCCACCCATTTCTACTGCGTAGAGGGGTTATGTGTGGAGGCGGTGGGTGTTGTTGTGGTCTTTCGTTCACCCTCAGAATGAACCATGAAGAGTATTAATTTCCCTGTCTGGGAGATTACCTTCCTGCATTTCTTTGTTGTGATTAGAGACATATCAGTAGCAGAAAGTGTATCTAGTATCCTATAGAGTTTCTTTCCCAAAGCAATAATGACACTACGAGGTCTAGACTCATACACAACATGAATTTTCCACATATATGGTTGTCCTAAAAGAACATCACAAACTTCAAGCATGGAAACATCAGACATTACCTCATCTTTGAAGGGCTTGATGCCATAGGAGTGGCGGCATTGTTGACTAATGCGAATGTCTCATCCATGGCTCATCTACCCAATGTTGTAGGGCTGGGTATGTGGAACTGTCAGAATCTTTAATATTTTTATGACCTCACCGGGACAAGGTTCTTATGACTACCATTGTCGACGATGAAATGTAGTGGAGTTCCCTGTACCCATAGTTGTGAATGGAAAATGCGCTCCCCTTCCTCTGGCTCCTCTGACTCTTCTGGTTGGATCTTCGTGATTGCGATGGTAGCACTAGGTTCTACATCAATGATCTACTTACCTATTTATTTCTCTGCATCAGTGTCTAACTCAGAGTCTGGACCCAGATATTTTGTCTCGACCAACAATTATTTTTTTGAGCGGCATTCATCAGTGTTGTGCCAGGGGATTTTGTTGAACTCGCACCACTTGTCAGTGTCCTTATTTAATTTCCCATTACGATTCTTTGCTTGCGACTTTGACTGGTTGTTGAGACTTTGTGATTCCAGGCTCCCCTATATACAGTATTTAGATAGACTGTCATACAATTTAGTTGGTTCTAACTTTATTCGAACTGCTAAATCTAGCCAACCCGACCAATGTCCTAGGAAACGCTCGTTAAAGAGAGGAATTCAAATCTTCGTTGAACTGGATTTCATAAGGATTTCACTCCCATCTCTTGCAATTAAATCGCTTTCTAGTTCATCGGCGAAATGAATGAGGATTGTTGGATCTAGATCGACGATGGACTTCAAATAGAACAAATCATATTTTAAATAAATTTCACGCACATCAGAAATTTCTTTGTCCACACTAGTTCTCCCAACGAAATCACTGACAACCATTGATCTGCTTCGGCGATCAACCTCATCCATTGATCTCGATCTCTTTTAAAACGACTAGTTTCCAATTTCGCATCCATTTCACCTTTTTATCGTCCTCGTTATTTACTCAACGAAATTCATTCTAGCTGTTGATCTTCGACAATTTCATATCTCCACCACTCGTTCTACAATCATGAGGATGATTTAATTTAGGAATTTTTGGGTTATCTATGGCGTAATTCCAATCTACGAAATCAACTTTTATCCTTGGATTTTCTCCTACCACGATGTAAACCATCTAAGCCTGCACAAACTTAAATCTTGTTTATCATTGATCCTTGCAGTGATCGATCGTTGATTCAAAAACCTGCAACAAGGTTATTTTGAACATATTTCATTCATGGAATCCTCAATGGATTATTAATCTAACTCTCATTTGATTGATCAAAGAATTGATCAATCGATCTTTGTTCCTCTCCCTCACAGAAGCCTAATTCACACACAGGCTTATCAACTATTAACATAGATTTAATCAAGCATTCATACATATGTTTATGAAATCACACATTCAGACAAAATTACATTTACACATAGAGATTATTTCGAAATAGGCTTTTTCATTCACCCAATTAAACTTTATATACAAACTTGTCTTAGAACCTGTGTTATGATCTCCTTAGGCCTAATACATCTTTAATTGGCCTTGCTTGAGCCAGATTTACTATGTTCTGGATACTCCTATCGTCTATGTCTTCTATTCTTTTGTTCTATCTCTATATCTCCCCTTATGCCTCGTAGGATTGCATATATATACAACAAGATTCATGAACAATTCTGGTTCAGATCCTCGATACACTCATAATCTGTTAACAAATCCTAATTACATCAAACCCTTAAGCCTATCCTAGGACTCACTACCACTGATTGAGGACTTTGTTACATGATTCATCAAATGATCCAATGACTCACTCATCCACTTAGTGACTCACCTAATGACTCACCATCATCTAGAATCACATATTTTACACAGGTTTATTTACAATGTGATGGTTCAAATACCACCAATTCAGACTTGAAGACCCCTTCTAGGTTTGATTAGACATTGAGATTGGAATGTGAATGGAGAGCAGGATGCTCCTGCATCAGACTCGCTAGGAAGAAATAAAATATGACCTCATGGTCATAACCTTCCATCTTCAATATGCCTGGATCCCAAACTTTATGTTGTAGATGATCATCCATCTCATCATGTTGGTTTTCCTTTGTCATCTTCAATTCTCCCGGTTTCCGAATTTTCTGTTGCAAGGCTCCACTAGCCTTGATTCTGTAATCTTCTTCTGTCATTTTTCCCTTGCTACTATTTTGTCTACTTTCTTTGCTGATGTAAATCTTCATTCTTTCTTCATTCCTTCTCTGAGACATCTTCACCATCAACATCCTTAGTTCTTCAATCTCCATGTCCAATCTATCCTTTGGCTCGCACACCTGCATCTTATTTTTTCTGAAACTGTTGTTGTTCTCCCGACTCTCTGCTGCTATCCACTAAATTATAAAATAATTCAGTGTTTTTACCTGCTATCTTCTCTTTTCTAATGTTGTCATTGAACAGTTCCATGCTTTCATGCATTAAGTATGGCATCTTTATCAATCCTTGGATTGATCAACCAATCTTCTAACATTTCTAACTCTTCATCATATTTTCTGAGGTTAAATTTTTTTTCTTTGTCTCCATTAGCCAACTTTGCAACAACAAATTACTTTATATATTGATCACCCTTTTGAGACAATATACTCTCCTCCCGTTTCATAACATATTTCTTCCCCTATTTGTCAGCAACGCCACTATCCAAATATGCAAGTGTTCTCTTTTTTTTTTATCTCTATGAGACCAGGTCATCTCATCCTTTAATCCTAGAACAAACTTTTGGCTTTGGTTCATGTCAAGAATACCTGGATACTCTCCTTCTTCTTCGTTTACCTATGGGACAACCTCACAAGGTTAACCACATGTTATTCCTGCAGATATACACAATTCATTAATTTCAAAAATATTGAAATTTCTATCTCCCATTAACCCTCTTATCAGCATATTCTTTTGTTGATCTGAACTCTCCCAAGATTTCAACAAGACTTTTAGCTAGTCCCTCTCCCGCACCATCTTTTTCTAAGATGATTTTATGTTCTCCTTCACAATAGTGAACATATTCTTCTGTCAATAGTATAATTATAATCTTTCCTTTCTTCCCAAAAGCATCCATCCTATGCTTCACAACCTACATAGGCACACCATCTAAGTGTTCTTCAATACCTACAGTCATACACCAATAATTAGTTTGAAAAAAATGAGACTCTAAAGTTCCTGTTGATATTTTCTTTGACATCCTCCTGTTGTGTTGGTCTGAACAAAACATCATATCCCTTTCACCATCACCTATTTCTTCCACAGTCTGAGCTATAAGCTGTATAAAATATTCATATGGTACCCTTTCATCAAGTTTATTACAACAGAATCATGTCCCGTTGCTATGCTTTTGGAAAGCGTATATTCTTTTCCTCTAGACTTCAGGACAGTCCAAGGTGAATGTTCAACTTTCTCCTTCACCAAAATACAATTTTGATTCTGCTTTGTAGAAATGTCTTTGTACATTTCTTTTTCTTCCTTCATCTTTAGATCATCTTCAATTGACTGTGTTCCTCCATCAAGAAACTCATCAATGAGTTCCTTTTGTTGCATTACTTCATACCTTTATTCATTTGAGAGACTTTCTTCATCATATTTGACTTCATCAAGCTTTAAGACAATTTCAAAAGATTGCCCATCATCTGCAACAAACCTGTAATCACAAACAAATCATCAGTCTAAAAATATAAGACCTTTTTGTCTCATTCGGCCTCACAGTCATCTCCTGCATAAGTTGATCTGTACTCTTTACAGAATTCATGAGACTCTCAATTTGTCTCTCTTTTTTTGCTTCATCATCCTCTCCAAGCAAAGGACCTTGTTCAGGTTCACAATATGAAACCTCTATCTCATATTCAACTTCTATGAATTCTTTCTTCAATCCAGCAAACATCTTTTGTTGTAACTTCACTTGTAGTGAATTCCATCTTACCTCCCTTTTCATGACCCAACCATACCTTTGGTTTTCTTCTTCAGTAGTTGCTTGCATATGCTTCTCAAAGCACAAAATGTCTCTTGCTAACTCTAGCAATTCTTTGCTACATCCTCTCTTCTTTCTTCTATTGTGGATTTTCTCTAAACCCCTGTAATGACCTTCAATAGTCATTGTTTATGTCTCGTTCCTCTCTTTTGTGAACTTCATCCTCTTCACTTGTGGACTGTAACTAAGCCTTAACCTCCAACAAGTCTCCATACTTGTCTGCTATACCTCAACAAGATATCTCTCCTTAAGCTTGTACTTTTGGTATCTTTGGTCCTCTCACTAGAACCTTTTGAGCAGATCCTTTGCTCTTTTTGGATTCTGAAGGTCCACTCCTCTTTTTGAGAACATGTACTACTCTTCTCTTGTCAAACCCCTGTTGGATTTCTCAGGTTCTGCCATTGCTTCCTCTTTCCTCTTCTCAAGAACCTCTCTATTCTTTGCTTTCTAATAAATTCATATAACCAGAGTTAAAATACAAACATCAAACAATCCATACCTTCAGACTTTTCACTTGTATAGTTGGATGAAAATATGTCCACTACTATCTTCAAAATATCTTCTTCTTCAGGAACAAACTTGTTCTCTTACAATTACCCAAGATACCTGTTATCTTCAAAGATCCTCTTCCTGATATTTTTCATCTGCACTTTTCTTTCTTATCTCAGGTTTATAGCCACTGTCTACAATTTCTCCTACTGCAGATCCTATACTCCTCCTCTCCAATATCTGCTATGATCCCTTATACAATATTGAACGTAACACACTCACAATTATCGGTCTTCAAATTCAATAACAATTTCCAAAAATTCTTTACCTTTGCTTTCTTCAATTACTCAAGAGTAGTTTGATTCAATACTCTTTTCATGCATCATAACTCCATGCTTGTACTTATCAAATCCTCCCAAGGATTTCTTCTACACTCTCATGTGGCTAATCATCAAATTTAACCACACACTCTCCGTCTGTAAATTAAATCAATTATGAATACGCTCACTTGACTAACCCTCTCAACACAATTGTTAGTCTTCAATTTTAAAATGAATTGAAATCAGAAATTGATTTACCTCTTGGCTCTGATAATCCTCACACGGGATGCTTGTTCTGCTCTAATACCACTATGATTCCAGGCTCCCCTGTATACAGCCTTTAGATATATTTTCATACGATTTAGTCGGTTCTAACTTTATCCAAACTGTTAAATCTATCCAACCCGACCAATGTCCCACGCAGCGCTCGTTAAAGAGTGGAATTCAAACCTTAGGTGAACTGGATTTCATAAGGATTTCACTCCAATCTCTATAAATTAAATCACTTGCTATTTCATCTACGAAATGAATGAGGATCGTTGGATATAGATTGACGGTAGACTTCAAATAGAACAAAGCAGATTTAAAAGAAATTTCGTGCACATCAGAAATTTCTTTGTCCATGCTAGTTCGCCCAGTGAAATCACTAACAACCGTTGATCTGATTCGGGGATCAACCTCATCCATTGATCTTGATCTTTTTTACAATGATTAGTTTCCAATTTCGCAGCCAATTCACCTTTTTATCCTCCTCGCTATTTACTGAGTGGAATTCATTCAGCCACTGATCTTCGACACCTTCGAATCTCCACCACATGATCTACAATCATGAGGATGATTTAATTTAGGCATTGTCGGGTTATTTCCGCCGTAACTCCAATATGCGAAATCAACTTTGAACCTTGGATTTGCTCCTACCGCGATATAAACCATATAAGCCTGCACAGACTTAAATCTTGTTTATCATCGATCCTTGCAATGATCGATCATTGATTCAGAAATCAACAAGGTTATTCTGAACATATTTCATTCATGAAATCCTCAATGGATTATTAATCTAACTCTCATTCGATTGATCAGAGAATCGATCAATCGATCTCTGTTCCTCTCCCTCTCAGAAGCCTAAATCACACACAAGCTTATCAACTATTAACAGAGATTTAATCAAGCAATGTTTATCAACTATTAATAGAGATTTAATCAAGCATTCATACATATCCTTATGAAATCACACATTCATACATAATTACATTTACACACAAATATTATGCCGAAATATGTTTTTTCATACACCCAATGAAACTATACCATTAGAGGAATTTTGAGGTATAAACTGGGCCTCATAAGAGATACAATAAAATATTATGAGTTTGTCTTTTTGTGGGGAAGGTGTATTTACAACTCACCTCTTGCACTAGAATCTATATAACTATGGTTGAGTTAACTTAAAAAGACATCTAGAAATAAAATGAATAAAATTTTATCTTTGATATGACTAGAAATAAAAGTACTTTTAGTACTTAAATGTACAAAGTAAAAGTAAAAAGTATAAGTAAAATACTAATCATTAAAACAAAATACTTTCGTTTTGAATTATAATAAATAAAACTTATATGAATAAGTTACATATATTCATTAAAATCTAATTTAACTTACATTTATTTATATATATAAGTTATAACAATTACGACATTATAATGAATTTAATATATATATAGTAAATAAAATATATATTAATATTATTATAGCATTATAACAAATTTGATATATATATAAATGAATAATATATATATATATATATATCATAAATAAAATATATATTAAAATTTTTAATCACATATTAGTTAAGATAACACGATGGATTTAATAAAATATTTTACGTATATATATTGGAATTTTGAATTTAAATGTAATAAAATAACTTCTTCATATTCATTACATCAAGTACTACGTACACATGAGTTTGAATGAGTTTTACTCTTATATAATATTATATTCCTAGAATATAATATTATATAAGTTTAATATTAACTCATATTCATCATGTGAAGTATGTATTATAAATAAAAGAAAGTTTGACTTTGAGTTTTTTTGTTTTTAATATTATTTTTTATATTAATATATTTATTATATATGAAAGTATTTTAAAGTACTTTTACTTTAAAAGTATTTAAGTATAGAAATATTATATTTTAAAAGAATTTATGATTTTATTATTATTATGAGTATTTCTAAATTTTGGGTTTCAATTTACCATTTAGAATTTGACAAATAAGTATTTTTAGCTCAAACAATACCACCTCAACTATAATAGATGATGTCATTCTCTAGAATGTTATTGGTTATTTAAAAGTTGATTTTGATAGTATTTTTTTGGTTTTGAGGTCCATTTTAGACCTCAAAATTCCCCTAACGCATACAAACTTGTCTCAGAACCTGTGTTTTGATCTCCTTAGGCCTAATTCATCTTTAATTGGCCTTGCTTGAGCCAAATTTACTCTGTTCTGGCTACTCCTATTCTCTTTGTCTTCTATTCTTCTGTTCTATCTATGTATCTCCCCTTATGCGTCGTAGGCTTACATATATATACAACAGGATTTATGAACCATTCTGGTTAAGATCCTCAATACACTCATAATATGTTAACAAATCCTAATTACAACAAACCCTTAGGCCTATCCTAGGACTCACTACCACTAATTGAGGACTTTGTTACATGATTCAGCAAATGATACAATGGCTCACTCATCCACTTAGTGACTCACCTAACGAATCACCACCATCTAGAATCACATATTTTACACAGGTTTATTTACAACGTGATGGTTCAAAGACCATCAATTCAGAATTGAAGACCCCTTCTAGGTTTGATCAGACATTGAACTTGTAATGTGAATGGAGACCAAGATGCTCCTTCATCACTTTGGACATCCTTGCTTTGTCCTTTGGGTTGTGAATTAGGGCTAGTTTTTCTCGGCTTCTATTGTTGATTTGTAGGCCCAAAATCTTGCTTATTCTTTTGCTTAAACTTTTGCTCGATCTTGATGACATATCGGTAAGCTGCTCTTAGTGAGGATATGTCCAAGAAATCCATCTTCGACAATATGTACCTGTGCAGGCCACTGCGGTACTTTAGAACCAAGTGTCATTCAGAGTCTCCAATAAACAACTTTGAGTGTAGGGTATGGAATACATTGGTATACTTCGACCCATTTGGTCTCTCTCTTAGCGCAATGTCGTCCACCGAGTGTATTGGTCATCATAGTTTATGACAGGGTAGAATTCTTGTTTGGCGACATTGACAAAATTTTCCCAAGTGGGTTCGGTATTGAATATCTCAGATCCATCCCTCGCATTCCTCTCACAGTACTTGTCCCACCAGTCTTTTACATGGAGGAGGGACTTAAGGAGAGCGAAGGTGATCTTTTCACTGTTGAAATTTTTTTGAACAGATAAGTAACCCTCTAACCGACTCAACCATTGTTCCAATGCATATGCATCTATATTTCCTTCAAATAAGGGGATGTTGAAGTTAACTTGTACCTTGAAGGGAGTCGCACCCCCAAAACAGTTGCTCGTTGTAGGCGCATAATCGACATTCTTTGAAGGATATAAGCGAAGTTATCCATCATCTTGTTCCTATGTCACGCGAGGGCTTCCTCGAGCAATAGTTTAATATGATATCCTACTTCGTCATCTCTCTTTTCTTCTCTCACCATGTGAGGTTGCTTGGGATGATGAGAGGTATTTTCCCCAAGATCAACTAGTTCGAAACCCAACTCTCGATATTCAGCTCTTGTCGGGGACATGCACTAAGAAACCACAAGAGAAGAATATATGATACCACTGATCCGTATTTATGTGAGAATGAAATGGAATAACATATATATTCACATACACAAATATATGGAAATAAACACAGTGATACAGTAAACTCAGATTCTATTAAATGAATGAAACATAACAATTTGTAAAACAAAAGCAACTAGAATGGTGGTAGTTGTATCTATAAGAAGAGATGTGGCGGTTATGCTCACTCGTGACAAGTTGAATACAAAAGGAGGCTGAAAGGCCTTTTATCATAAATCCTTAGAGAAGTAGAAAACCTTAACTCTAACCCTAGGAGATGAATCGTCATAAATTTTGAGGCCCTAAGGTGGTTAGTTGAACAGTCAACTTCTCGAGGTCATAACTTTTGCATACAATCTCCATTTGGGGCGCTCGATACCCCATTGGAAATGCCTATCTAATCTTTGCATCTTTTGGTTGGGGCCAAATGAATACCATGGCAATAATTTGCCCACCCAAATCGCTAAAAAACATCATTTAGGGCCTCAAAAAGGCCTCGAAAGTTTGGGAACCGAAAAACCGTAAAAAATTACAAGAAAATTGCCAAAATTAAAACTTGTTTTGAGCCAGTAGAATAGGTGGGTGGCCACCTATACCCATATAGATCATAAATTTAGCAAAGGTACTAACATCTATCTTGTTGTTGAGCCTTGTCTCAATTGTGTGTAAGAGTATACTTTTTATAAAGGTATGCTCACTTTATTAAGGAATTTGAATATCACAACATTGGCAAATGCGGGTTTGATGGATGTCACAAATTGCTTGGTGGGTAGGTGGAATAAGACAAGGGACATATGCTTCATGGGTTGTGATGTTAACAAATGGGATGCCAACAAATTATTATCCATTTTTTCATCCTAACAAGAAGAGGAGGACTGATTGGTATAGTTAAAAAACTATGTTGTGGAGTTTTACACTACTAGATTAGGGCATCCAACGATGTTCGTTAATGGGAAATCCCCCGATGGTGGTAGTGGATTAAGGTATGGTAAATCAAAGCACCACTTAAAACAAGGCTCATTCTACATATGGAATTCTCCATTAAGGTCTTCACGTGGGACTTATTAATTAAAAAATCATTCAAAAGTCTCGAAAATGTGTGCGTCATGTGTAGAAGTGCCTTCAAAATTGTGTCTCACATGCTTGTTGGATTTCATGTTTTTTTAAATATTGTGCTACAACATTCACGTTAAAAATTAGGGTGGGAATAAGCACTGGAAACAATGTGGAGGAGGTCATTAATCCCTAGTGGGAGGATAAAAAGTTATTTCAGCATGAAGATCTCCCCATAATTATTCACAAGGCTTTATGGTATGCAAAGAATGCAATGATTTTTGAAGATGCAATCAACACACCACCAATATGTATATTAAGGACTAAAGAAATAAATATATTTATAGTCCTTGAGGTAGGTAGAGATAACAATTATCCCTGGTGTTTATTTGATGGTGCTTCTTAGGGGAATCGAAGAAGGTGTAGAGCTAAAGGAGTGATCTATAAATGAGGGACATACATCCCACTCTATTCACCAACACAAACCCTATGTATAATTGGATTCTAACCTATATTTTCTTTGATGTAGAGGTATCTGACTTGTGTATCTTTGAGTGTAAACCACCTAGCAACTCTTTAGAATTGGAAATATGGTCTTGTGCTAGTGTAACATGCACACAACCATGTAATGATGCAATAGTAATCAAGCCAATAAAACCCAAGACTAAGTAAACCCTCTATCATTAAGGACTCTATCTTCATTTTAACTCCTTCCATGTTGATAACCAACTAAACTAAATCCCTCGAAGTCTTCAACACTGAGACACCATCATGGTTTGATGTGCATACTCAATTCTGGTTGGAGTGTTCTATCTCCAAGTCATTTTAGGTACAAGAAGAAGCAATAAATGTCCTTCCAGAACAAACAATATAAACCAAGTTCAAGTGTGGCATCTTTTTATGGGAAACAATGTTCAACTCTATAAAATATATTGGTCAATGAGCCTTAGAACTATGGTTCCATTTCCAAGTGCCAGTACATTGTTCTATTTTGACATGACCTTGAATTGCTCTACAATTATTATCAATTTGTCAATGATATTCATAGATTCTAGTTATTTTCTTTCCAATCTTAAATGGGAATGGATTAATGGCAGTGTGCATCATTGGTTCATTGCTTCACTAACTTGTGTTACCAATACCTAACCAAGGATTCAACTCAAATTTATTGTGTTGAAATAACAATGCACTGTATTTTCAAACTTGCATTCACGACACTTGAACCAATGATCAATCCACATTATTTTTTATGTCCAGGACCATTAAATGAAGAGTATTATGTGTATCCACATTGCAGTGCTTAAAAAAAACATTGGTTTCTACCATCTCTTTCCAGTTGTCTAATGCAAATTACTTGTTGAAAAAAAATTATTGCATCCAAACATAACCCTATTCAAGAATGTATACATTTCATAATGACTTCCAATGTTCCAGTGGTTATTAATGCTCTCATTCAAATCATACCATTTTATACCATTAACTAAATTACTATCACTAACAATTCATCAACCCACATTTGAAATGGCAAACCATGAAATCAATGAACTATAGGATATGGCCTTCCAATAGGATACATCCCATCAAGACAAAAATTCCCAGTAGCTGTAAAATTGATGAGCTAGAGAAGGGAAACATTCAGTAAAGAGAAATTGCCTAGCTATGTGTAAAGCACCCAACATCTCAAGAAACAAAAATAAAACCAAATAAGAAACTTCCTGAAAAAAAAAGTACAACAACTTCAATATGGCAACGATTGATCATTAAGCTTCAAAATGCATCCAACCATGGGAATAATAAAGTTATTGGGATTAGCATTGCTAAAGAAAAATGGAACACCTTGTAAAACTAACCAACTACTCTAAATAATGCATTCTCAACCAACTAAATCATTGGGTGGGCATTACAACATTAAAAGCACAAATGCAAAATAACTCAACAACTCACATGGAGAAAATATATTAATGACCTTCAATTTTTGGTTCCTCTCTTATTTTTCCTATTCTTTTGTTTATTCAATTCTTGTATTTTCCTTTAGTTTGCCTCATTTACATTTCCATTGTCTTTAAAGTTTTGTGAATATTCTCTAATTGTTGAATTACATGTTTAATGACCAAATCTTACGCCCATTGTTTGGTCCAGATCCATTTTGGATCAAGAAGTATTATACATTCTAAAGAATTAATATTGTTCCTTCACTTGTGGATTGGGTTCTGTGAGCGAAAACACAGTCTTGTTGGGATTGCAATGAAATGAGGTATATGAAAGCTACAGATTTTCGTGGATTTAACACTAGTAGTAGATTGGATTAATGGTCAAATGAGAAATCCCAATCTGGGTCTTGAACATCTTATTTCTCAAGTGAAAGAGTAACTAGCCATACTTGATAACTTTTATTGCATGTATGTCTTAAAAGACTTGAATGCCATCATTAATGGTCTGTACAAACAAATAATGAATGTTCAAGTAGATTTAGTTAGATACCTAATTCTTAGGGATTATGGTGTATTGTAAATATTATTGATATTTGAAAAAAAAGAAATTGTGTTTTAATATGGGGTATCCCTCAACCAGTTTTGATCCTCAAGTTAGGATCCTCAAATGAGAAAAAAATAAAGCATTAAAAAATTCAAAAAAAGTCAAGGAAGAATGAAAGAGACAAAAATGATAAATTATTTAATATTTAATATTTTTAAATTAAAATTTAAAGATTTGAAATTAAATGTTTTTTAATATTTAATACAAATTCTAAAATTTTAATTCTAATTTTACTAATATAATTTAAATTTAAGTTTTTTTTATTTTGTAATGTTTTAATTTTATTTGGTGAATAGCAAGATTCCAAGTATCATTGATTTTTAGGCCTTCATCCTTGTTAATATTGTTCCGATTGAGCTCAATTTCAATGGCGTTTCGAACCTTTCTTTTTCCATAATGTTCAACCTTGGAATTGATTTGGGCCTAATCTATACAAATAAGATGGCTAGAGTCTTGAGAGTGCTCGACTAAGGCAGATATTTTAACCTGATTGTGTTTAATATCAACGCATTATTCTTTAAGTGAAGTGTGGTTTTCAAGGATCTTTCAATGCCACCGATATAATGCTTGTTGAAGGAAGGAGCTGGTAACATTGTAAACTCCTTTATGATTCTGTGAATCAATAGAATCTCCAGTAAGAGGAGGGAATTACAAGGAGCAAAAACCACTTCTATATTTCCTTTCTGATAATTTTTGCAATCGTATCTGTGATCCCTTTGAGGGATGGTGATGGATTTACCATTAATAGGTTCTCAGCTATTACGAAATCGACTTTCAGCTTTTAGGACAACCTTCTTGAATTGATAATCTTTATAGCCATTGATTTCAAAAACATTGGTGAGATTCCTCAAATCTTGATTTAGGTGATTCTTATATGAGATTCTGAAGTCTCATGTTACTAGCATGTTAATGATGCCAAGTTTCTGGGAAGGGTGGTGATGAGAATCAGCGTGGAGATATATGTTCATGTGAGTCTTCTTACGGTAAGCCTGGTGACAGATTGATCCATCGTCTCTTTTAGAGATAAGGATGTCAAGGAATGGGATGCAATTATTTTGTTCAACCTCCATTGTAAATTTTATATGCTCGGCTTGGTTATTCAAATGAACTTTGAACTTGTCCACATTATCTTTACCACGAGACCATATTATGCCAGTGTCTTTAACAAATATTTTCCATAGTTTTGGCTTGAGAGGATAAAAATCTAGGGTTTTTTTCTCAAACCATTCCATATACAAATCAACAACAATGGGTGATAAAGGTGATCCCATTTCTACACCTTCCACTTGGTCATTGAAATTCTACCATATATAAAATACATATATTTTAGGAAGACTTTGATGAGATTTTTAATATCTTCATTTGTGATGCCCCGACAACCTTGATAGCATCATCGACGGACCTGAGCTTAAAAAACATGTACATTCAAGCCATCCAATGAAGCAACAGCGAAGTCAACCGTTGACTTCGCTGTTGGTCCGTTGGATGGCTTGAACGTACATGTTTGTTAAGGATGGCCCATCGACGGGGATTTTGGTGAAGAGAAAAACTACATGTCAAATCTGACAACAAGATCACGCTCATCAACCTTTAAATTTTCTAATTTGTTAATCATGTGAGGAGAATCCTTAACATAAGAACGTCTAACCAACTAGAATTTTGACCTTTTGATTAAGGTATTTAGCTAGTTTATAAGTCGGAGATCCAATAGTATTTACTATGGGTCTCAACAACAAACCTTCTTTGTTAATTTTAGGTAGCCCATAAATTCTTGAGCCAACACATTTTTTTATGGGAAAAATTTAGTTTTAAGATCATCATCCAGAGAATACTTCTTAATGTCTTCCACTACATCTTTCATTATTTTGTTGCTATGGTCTTTATCTAGTATTTTATAGTTGTCGTTGTTCGATAGGTGGTCAAACATTTTTTTTCTCGTATTCAATTGTTGGTTGTGGAGCCTAATCTTTTAGATTCAGAGATGTTATTGTTCAGCCGTGTTTGTACCCCAGTTTTACTGTACATTTTTCCTAGCAGGGGGGTGTAGCCCGTGGGGGTCCGGGGTTCTGGGGCAGTGCCCCCAAGAAAAGGGTTCAGGGCAAAACCTAGTTTGCATACCCATGGTATTGGATGACCCGTAGTATTTTCTCATGGTAATTCCCCTATAAAAGGAAAGCATTGTAATACGGTTATGTATTGTATTGTATTGTAGCATTGTAAAACAATCTTTGTGATTGTGTGAGAGAGACTGTGAGAGAGTGAAGAGGAAGTGCATCGGGGTTACTGCAGGTTGTATCCCTTAATTTTGTTTAATGATATAATAATAAAGAACTGTCAATTTATGTGTAGACGTATCACGTCTTGGGTGAACCGCGTTATATATGTGTCTCTCTTGTAATGTATTCTAATATTTGCATCTTGTTTATTGTTATTGCTCTGCGATCTTGCTTTTCTAACATCAACTTTATTCAAGATAATTATCAAGTTTCCTTTAAAAGAATAACACTTTTTGTTATTCCTCAACGCAAAACTTTTTCTCTTCTTATATTATGCTTTAGAGCGTTAGAGTTACGGATTAGAATAGAGCATTCCATTCTAAAATCCTCAGACAATTTATTTGGGAGACCACTGGGGGCATATTGCAAGCCCCAAATCAAATACTTGACCAAAATCCTATGAGGAGAAACCACAAAGTTTAAGTCATTCTAAAATCCTCAGACAATTTATTTGGGAGACCACTGGGGGCATATTGCAAGCCCCAAATCAAATACTTGACCAAAATCCTATGAGGAGAAACCACAAAGTTTAAGTCGTGATTCAAAACACTTTGCATGGCTTCATCTAGGGATAGGTTGCATTGGAGATCGGGACATTACCGATTTGCTTAGTTATCAGTTTTTGCATCTTTTTGTTCAACTTGGCAACAATTTCCAAATGTTTTTTATTCATATGATTGGAGGACGTGGCTTCAAGATTCAAGCAAATGTCAAATCTAATCTTTTCGCTAGCTTCAAATGTTGTTTGAACAGATCTTCAGACAAGAAACCGATCAATCTGCGTATTGTTTTGATTCTTGATTTGACCAAGGAATAACTCACATTTTTTGAGATGGTCATGTTTCTAGAATTACTGGAATTATTCAACGTATGCTTAATTTTGAAAAAACTCCAAAGTAACATTAGTATCTCGGAAACTCTTCAATTATTTAATTTATGACATTGAAAATTCCTTGAGTGGTCTCTCAAATAACTTAGCCAACGGTCTTAAACAAGAATGTGCTCTTCTAATTTGTAACTCTAAGCTTCCCAAGCATAATATTAACAGAGAAGAAGTTGTTGCGTTAAAGAATCCAAGGGAAAACAAAAGTGTTATGGTCTTAAAAGCGTATAAAGAAACACAATAGTGGTCCTAAATAAATTTGACTATGAAAAGAAAAATTTGACTAAATTTGACGATGAAAAGAAAATGCTTGACCATAGGTAGAACAACAACATTTAAAAAATACGAGACAAAAGCCTTAGAAAGAAAATCATGAATTTGTGGGCTTACTAAAATTCACAAAGAATGTTCGTTGTTGAGTCCCATAGTAAATATTATTGGGTCTCACACTTATAAACTAGCTAAATACCTTGCTCAGAATCTCAAAATTCTAGTTGGTCAGGCTTCCTCTTAAGTTAAAAGGATTCTCTTCACATGATCGATGAATTAAAAAATTAAAGGTTGATTAATGTTATCTTTTTTCATCTTTGATGTAGTTTTGCTCGTTACCAAAATCCTTGTCAATGATGTTATCAAGGTTGTTGAGGACCTCAAAGATGACGATACTACAAATCTTGTCAAAGCATGCCTAAAATCTATGTACTCTAGCTTTCATGGGATTATCTATGAGCAAGTAGAAGGTGTTATCAATGGGATCATCTTTGTCATCTATTGTTGTTGATTTGTATATGGAATGGTTTGAAAATAAATGCTTAGGTTCCTATCCTCTCAATCCAAAACTATGGAAGCGATTCATTGACAACAATCACATAATCTGGCCTCATGGTAAAAATAACATGGACAAGTTCATATTTCATTTGAATAACCAAGCCAAGAGCATAAAATTTACAATGGAGGTTGAAGAAAATAATTGTCTCATTCCTTGACATCCTTACAAGGACAAAACTCCCATCTAAATCAAAGATCTATAAACACTCAGACTATTCTTAGAATTCCAATACCACTTATCTAGACCAAGACCCTGTCATTCCAAATGATGTCAAAATTCCACATTGCCCAAGTTGTTACATGATAAGATCTGAATTTAAATCTTTAAGAGACAAGGAGATAGAATGACCTAAAAACTGGAAACAAGCTTCTATGAAACAAAATCAAATGATTGAAGAACAAAGACATCCAAGAGACCATCCAGGTTTAGGATACAAATCCCCCAATCTGGAACAGAGGCAAGTTGGCAAATATTTAAAACATGCACCTAGACAAAGCCAAAAATACAGACAGTTGCAACAACACTTCAAAATCCTTTCTTGTAGATTTAGGCACAAAATGCATATCATCCCTCTATTGATGATATCATAGATTTTATGGAGAAATACAAAGGAGTAATCCCCTATACATCATAAAACACATTCATGAAAAATATGGTAGATTGGGATCTATTTACTCATGAGGATGTTGAAGATTTTAGGAAAGCTCACTCTATAGAACATAAGCAAATATTGGCCAAAGAATAGAAAAGCCATATGAAAAATGAAAATGGATGGATATAATTTTATGATTGGCCAAGGAAAAGAGACTTACCAAAATCTCAGATAAATATGGTAAAATCTGACGAGCCAGAGTTTTCTCAGAAAGAGATACATGTTGGCCATAAATGGGAATTGGCCAAAGGAGGAGATACTTTCACTAATACCCCCTTTCTCCCTATTAAGCCAATCCTCATGCATGTTGGGCATGTGTTATATTATTTGCATGTGTGTGTATGGGGGGAGGGGGATGCATCTGTCAACAATGTGTCTGACGATGCCCACCATCTAGTGTTATGTCGTATGTGTTGAGCAATGTGTGTGGCACTAGCTCAGGGGGGTTATGGGGGGGGGGGG
>LPNX010146690.1:203985-289580 GCA_001517045.1 Pseudotsuga menziesii
TTACGAGCAACAAGAGTTCAAAATTTTAGGGTTATTTTAGGGTTTTTTTCTAAAAATATGTAATTTAATCCCAGTTAAGGGATTGGAGTTTATTTCTAATCCAGGTTAACGGATTAGGGTTTTGGATTTTGTGGAATACCAACATATTGTATTGTGAGTGGTTAATATTCGTTATGAGAAAAATAAGAGACGTGGCTATAATTTTTGCTAGTTTTTTCGGTTAAGGGTTTCCAGGCTAAATATTTGTGTATTATGTGTGAATGTGTTGATGAAATTGTCATTGATGCCAACATGGACTTGCAATGGCCCCACAGTCTTTCATTGATTCCACCAAGTACCTCTTGCAGTGCAAAGGTATGGATGATATCAGTACCCTCACATCCTGTGCCTTGGATCCCTTACAAAGATGAGTTGTGCTCATAACAAACTACCACCCCCGAAATGTATCCTAAATAAGGAATGGATTAGAAGTTAATTAAAATGTAATTAGCGTAGTTAATCACTTAAGGGAAATCCATCAAAAATATTTTTCGACTGCATGCAAACCCATGTGAGGTAAATTGGTGTGGTTAACAATTTTGCACGGATAACGATGTGCAGTTAGGTAAAAAATTTGAATTTTTCATGCATGGTAGTAACCATCAACGGATTTTTTGACCCATTTCGATTTTACCCAAAACCTCCATCAGCGGATGTTTTGACCTATTTCGATTTTACCCAAAACCTCCATCAGCGGGTTTTTTGACCCATTTCAATTTTACCCAGAACCTCCATCAGCGTATTTTTTGACCCATTTCGATTTTACCCATAATCTCTGATCAAACTAGGCTGTCTGCCATGCTTGACCTCACTTAGAAGCCTTGTAAGATAACCCTGTGTACAAACTAGGTCTCTTCTTGAGAAAAACTAGCAAGATAACCCTGTGAATGGGTTGGTGGATCCCCTACATAAAAAAGAATCACTGATCAAATCAGATTAGACGCGATTCCAGATCAAACAAATTCGGATTGCATGGAAATTTTCTGAACAAAGGGTATAATGTTTTTTTTTCCAAATATGGTTGTATTTATGTTTAGGATTCGTTTAATGAATGTAATTACTGAAAATCCATTTTTTTCATTTATATATTTTTATAAGGCTTGTATCATTTATTTTTTAATTTCTGTTGTACAATTTCAAATCACATGGGATGCAATTCCAGAACAAACTAGATCAAATTGCATCGAAATTTTCTGACCAAAGACAATGTATGTTGGTGTAGGATAAGTTTGCCACTATCATTTGTATTTCTATTTGAGATTCTTCATTTTTATATTTTTATAAGGTTTGTAACATTCCTTTTCTAATTTCCATTGTACATTTTTTTTCTAACCGGTCTGGCTATAACACTTATTTACCATATAATGTATATGCACAGTAATCAATTTTACCCCTAGTTTTTTGATGCAGAAATCTTATAGGACTCGAAAGATTTTATTTTGTTGTGTATGCAACTCCATAACAATGGTTTCAAGGAGAAAATAAATTAATGGTTCTTACCAAAGGTTAGTGTAGCATTTATATTGTGCCTATAGAGCTAGATTGTTTTTTTCACTGTTTATTTCCAATTTAGAGATCCCCTGTGTAACCTATGTGGCCCCTTTGGGCATCTTGTCATGATTGCAGATTATAAATTTTCATAAATTTAATCATGTTCAGTACATACCCTAATCCATTTCCACATAAAGAACGGAAGCCGTTTCCTCCAGAAGTTGTGGAAGAAGCATTCTGAATACTTGCAGAAGAGGATGCTATATGAGAAAAACAACGACAAATGAAGCAACAATTATCTAAACAACGAAGGAAGTCACGACAATTATGTAAAATTGTTTAAAATGATTGTTGGAGTGATGATGAAATAGATTCTAGAGGCAATGATGCTCAGGTCCAGCTTAGCAATATGCAAATACCTTATCAACTCTGTTGCCGCTCATCTATGTAGTGTGTTAGGGGAAAAGATCCAAACTTCGATACTATTGCCCTTCTTAAACAAGAAAGTGGTTTAGAAGAGATCATTCTCTGCAAAGTTATTGATGAGCCCCATATAGGAAATGTAGAGTTGACAAACTTGGATCCTTGTGAGAATGATCCAATTCTTTACACTATTGGTACTAGTGGCACATGGACACGTAGTATAGATGATGTTTTTCCCTTTCTAATGGTGTATGCAGATGATAGTGGCAAACTTATGCTGCACCATCCTTCATTATCTGAAATAAAATCACAATTATCTTCAAGGTCATATGAATATCATTCCACTGTAGTCATCAAGCGAGGGTTTTACATGGGATCTAGGTTAGATGTGACTCCCTTATTGGGAGATGATCGTTTTATCGAGATTGGAAGAAAGAAATTCATTCAAATGGATGGGATTCTGGTGCACAACACAAATCCATTTGATTTTACCATAAAGGAAGGCATGTATGTCCGTATTTATTATGAAAATTTTCCTGATATTTCTGAAGAAGAGCCATTGAAAAATCCATATCCTGTGGAAGTGTTGAATTGTTTAGTAGATGTTTCTACTGGTGGAACATTTTGTTGGGAAAGAATTTTTGAATGTGAGTTGGATGTTATTGGTAGAGGCCACCATATTCCCCAAGGTATGAATTTACATCCACATGAGGTGTTCTATACAATACAAGTTTTATTGATATCAACTGAAATCATTGATGGTGAGTATACATGTATCTTTTAATTCATATTTTTCAATTTATATCACAACTTTTTTCACCCAGAAAAAAACCTAGTATCTTGCTATTCATGTTTATGAATCAAAGAAAAATTATAGAAAACATAAGGTGCATAAGTTCCAAATAAAACTACCAGCTAGACTCTGTAGAGACTCTTTGTAAAAGTAATAGTTGTATGTTCTACTAGATAGAACAGATTCCACATCAAATCATCAGTACATATTGATCACTATGCTTTATTGACTGAGACAAAAAAATATTAAAAGCTGTAAATGTACTAAACTGGGTAGAGTGCACATATGTAAAAGCCTTCAGATAGTATCTAATGCACAAATGAATATATACTAATTACAATGGATAGAACCTTTATCCACTAATGTGGAATCCATAAATTCCTCGAAATAAAGTGTACCCTATTCCAGATCAATAGTTTTCTTTGATAGCAAATCTGTCTGTGTGTTGAGTTCCTTGTGAATATGAAAAAAAGATAAATATTGAAAATTACTCCCAACATTTGTTAATATTTGTTTCCACTGATCCAAATTTGTAACCTGTAACATTGATTTCCCTGACAACTAGTCGAAGATGCATTTTGAATCTCCACAAACCTGAAGTAATGTGATCCTTTTAAATTTAGCAAAGAATAGTAAAGCCCAGCTGGCAATCAGTTCAATTCTAGTGTTTGGTCCTCTGCCACAACCTAACCAAACACGAAAAAACTGATTGCCTAGGAATCTAATATAAATACTTCCCACACATTCACCCAGTTGTGCAACTAATGCTATCTTTATAGTAACTAATGTTATTTTTATTTTTATTGCAGGCATTGTTGATGTTTTCTTTACTGTGAGATCTATCAAAAGGTGGGGCAAGAGCACTCGAAAGGGAGAATCTTTTTTTTGTCGTTTTATTGCTTTGAAAGATGATAAGCACACCACTTTCCAACTTCTTGCAACAAAGGGTGATGATGAAGTTGTGACTACCAGATTAGCTGCCTCTACAGAATATGGAACTCACAATGCATTACCATCATGTATTGGAGTATTGCAGCCACATTGAATCCATCGTCACAATATCCATCTTCTTTCCTCCAAAGTTTTCAACCACATAAGGTCTTGTAACATGATACATAGTGAATCTTATGTGGAAATTCCTTGTTCAGATGAAAGTTTCATGGTTACTTTTAAGCTTATTGCAATGCATGCCGTACCTCCTGGGATTGTGAAGAAAAACAATTCACTAGATTTCACCATAGAAGGCTATGTGAATCTTAAGGAGGCTAATTTCTATACATGTCCAACCTTTCCTGATAGATATCAGCTATCTTCAGGCTCAAGCAATGATATTCAACCTATTGGAAAATGGAGAATGGGACCAACATTTAGATTTCGGTATTTGTATAATAGCTAACAGCCTCATGTGCAGGTGCACTTTTCATGGTATTCACACTAATGGGATCCTGTCCATCATTGTTATGGATTGGGGATGAGGACTGGTGCAACCCATTTGGAGATGTAAACATTATACCTATCATAAATATGGTGAATTATGTATGAGAGATCTATGGTGTAATATCTATGGTGAAATGTTTGAACTTTGTAACTTGAAGTTTTTATAAGTAAATATAAATCTGAATATGGGGAAATCCAAATATTCTTCTTTGTGTGCTTTGTGAGATTCGTTAGTGATTCAGTCCTGACTGTGCACTCTGATTTTGTAGCCTTGTAGTATTATGTGTTGATCCTGCAGGGCTGCATCACATGACATATTGATGTTGTGTTATCAATGGTTTTTGTTTTCCAAGGAAAGAATCTTTATCTTTGATATTTCAAAGTTTGAAATCAGAATATACATTTTTTAGCCTATGGGATCTTGAAAAGATACATATGTTCTGTCTTCAAACTATCCTAATAGCTATTTATCCTAGTCTTCCATAGTAAAAAAAATATTTGGTGAATTTTGTATGACAGATCTGTGGTGTAACATTTATGGTGAAATATGTTTTTTTTCCCAGGAAAAAAATCATACTTTTCATTTCAGAGCAGAAATAACATACATTCTATATCATCCTCTCCTTTACTGCCTTAGTAAAGATTATCTTTTTCAATAACTGATAGATAACATTTGTCTATTTACAATTTTGGCTTCCAAGCCTAAATATGTCAACAAGGATCACTGACCAAAGTATACATAATCAACCATTTAGTTGCAGAGTAGGCTACTGAAAAAGGTTTTTTTCAAAAATGATTATGCATTCCTAGCTTGAATTTTTATGCTTATGGCTTGCATTTTACACCAAGTGTCCATAACAGTAAAAAAAGGTTAAAATTGCACCTTTCATAGATCAACTGTGAGCATATGAGGTTAGGTTATATAAAATTAACACAAGGATAGTCTTCTCAATATATCTAGCCATCCAATTTCCAAAACCATTTACTATAAACATTTAATAGGAGGGTTTGGCTTGCATTTTTATTAATGTAGGAGGATATTTCATAAATACAAGACAACCATGTAGTGTTTATGCACAACATGCACTTTCTGAACCCAAATTGAAAAAATAAATGTATAATAATGTGGAAAATAGTAAAACATACCATTTCCAACTAAAATCACTCAAAAATACCCAATACTTAGGGTTGGGCGGGCATTTCTCTGATCTGGGTAAAACTGGGTTGAAAACACAAAGTTGTCATTTTGTCAATTTAACTCTGGACAAATGAAACATAATTTAAAAAAATTAAAAGAGGGTTTTGTCAAAAATATATCTATCTTCAACCTCATGGTGTTAGTTTCAACTGATGACAATTGTACGGACTATGGCATGCATTTTCCTAATCCCATTTTTTAATATTTACACACTATTTTTTACGTAACAACTTAGAATTTCAGTCATTAATTTTGATTTTGTCCAAGATACTTGAAATTTTAGTCATTCATGTTAAAAAAAGGTTAAAATTGCACCTTTCATATGTCGACTATGAGCATACGAGGTTAGTTTATATAAAATTAATACAAGGATAGTATTCTCAATATATATAGCCATCCAATTTCCAAAACCATTTGCTATAAACACTTAATAGGAGGAATTGACTTGCATTTTTGTCAATGTAGGTGGATATTTCATAAATACAAGACGACCATGTAGTGTTTTTACCTGTTTCTGAACCCAAATTGAAAAAATAAATGTATAATAATGTGGAAAACAGTAATACATACCATTTCCAACTAAACTCACTCAAAAATACCCAATACTTAGGGTTAGGCGGGCATTTCTCTGATCTGGGTAAAACTGGGTTGAAAACACAAAAGTTGTCATTTGGTCAATTTAACTTTGGACAAATGAAACATAATTTAAAAAAACTGAAAGAATTTTTTGTCAAAAATATATCTATCTTCAACCGCAAGATGTTAGTTTCAACTGATGACAATTGTACAGACTGTGGTGTGCATTTTCCTAAGCCCATTTTTGAATATTTACTCACTGTTTTTACGTAACAACTTAGAATTTCAATCATTAATTTTGAATTTGTCCAAGATACTTGCAATTTTATTCATTCATGTTCAATTTAACTGCTATGCATTCCTAGCTTGCATTTTTATGCTTATGGCTTGCATTTTACACCAAGTGTCCATAACAGTAAAAAAAGGTTAAAATTGCACCTTTCATAGGTCGACTGTGAGCATACGAGGTTAGATTATATAAAATTAACACAAGGATAGTCTTCTCAATATATCTAGCCATCCAATTTCCAAAACCATTTACTATAAACATTTAATAGGAGGGTTTGGCTTGCATTTTTATTAATGTAGGTGGATATTTCATAAATACAAGAAAACCATGTAGTGTTTTTGCACAAGAGGCACTTTCTGAACCCAAATTGAAAAAATAAATGTATAATAATGTGGAAAATAGTAAAACATACCATTTCCAACTAAACTCACTAAAAAATGCCCAATACTTAGGGATGGGCGGGCATTTCTCTGATCTGGGTAAAACTGGGTTGAAAACACAAAAGTTGCCATTTTGTCAATTTCGCTATGGACAAATGAAACATAATTTTAAAAAACTGAAAGATGCTTTTGTCAAAATTATATCTATCTTCAACCCCATGGTGTTAGTTTCAACTTATGACAATTGTACAGACTGTGGCATGCATTTTCCTAATCCCAGTTTTGAATATTTACACACTGTTTTTTATGAAACTCAGAATTTCAATCATTTTTTTTGAATTTGTCCAAGATACTTGGAATTTTAGTCATTCATGTTCAATTTGATTGCTATGCATTCCTAGCTTGCATTTTTATGCTTATGGCTTGCAGTTTACACCAAGTGTCCATAAAAGTAAAAAAAGGTTAAAATTGCACCTTTCATAGGTCGACTGTGAGCATATGAAGTTAGTTTATATAAAATTAACACAAGGATAGTCTTCTCAATATATATAGCCATCCAATTTCCAAAACCATTTAATTTAAACATTTAATAGGAGGGTTTGGTTTGAGAGTACATCAAAACATGTAGAGAAGAATATTACTCTATTATTATATTACTCACTCTATTACTTTGTTTTTTCCAAAATAGTTAGAATGCCAAAATTTTACTCTATTATTTACTCTTACTTTATTATTTTCAATAAGTATACTTAACATGCTAGAAAAATAAGTATACTTAATATGCTAGAAAGTTAACTATATTGAAATTGAAAATGTAAGTTGTGTATTGTTGACTTGAAACACATTTGTAATTTTTATTATAGTTTGGAAAAGTCAGAACACATTTGTAATTTTTATTATAGTTTGCAAAAGTCAGAACACATTTTTAACTTTTATTATAGTTTGGAAACGTCAGAACACATTTGTAACTTTTATTTTAGTTTTGAAAAGTCAACGTGCTGGTATCCTATGCGTGCATTTGTGTGCATCATGTGCGTGCATCCCCTTCTTCCTTTTTAAGCGTGCCATCATCCTGCAAAATGGAAACATCAGCCTCATGTTCCATGCCATCAACTGAAATAGGGGGTTCTTAATTGCTGAGAGGTTCACTGTCAGAAAATTCGGAGAGAGTGCCGAGGCATTGAGTGACAAAATCAACTGGTCATAAGGTATGCTAAATGTCATGGTCAGAGAAGGAGTGCATCTTTTTCTTTTCGGTCAATTCAATTTCAACAATAAAGAGATAGATAATGTCATTTCCAATTATGATGATGAGTCCAAGGAATTGATTATTTTTGGGAGGAGGGTTTGTCTGGACCCTGATTTGTTGTCCAGTGTAACAAAAATTCCATGCAGGGGGGGGGAGTAATGTTGACCACCAAGAAAACCCTCAAAGTAGAAAAGGGTGAGATGGAAAACAAAATATGTGGAAAAATGGTTTTGGTTTCCCAGAATCGTTTAAAGATACAAGATGTTCCCCCAGGACTGTACAAAACCTTAATTCAAATTGTACTTAGGACAATTATGAATCACCACAAGCAAGATATTTCAGGTGATTGTATGAAGTTGGTGATTCATTGGGTTGAAGACCTAGCCATAGATGTCCCTCATCTATTGGCAAAAAAAATGCATTTTTGCACTGCAGGAGAGAAAAATGAAGAGAGTGAAGTTCAGTTACCCTGGTACAATACAAAAAATTATTGACTTATATTGACCCAACACTGTAGAAGGAAGCAGATTTAAAACTACATATGTTAAGAGGTCGAAACTTGACAAAATTAACAAGGAATTTCCTCAACAATCTCCAAAGGACAATGTATAAGTCCCTGAAGATCCTTTTGAGCACTTTATGCAAGGTATGGGAAGTGACCCTGAAGAATTTGATGTTGTCTCAATTCTGGTCGGATTACATGAAGGAAGATAAATAAATGTAAACGAGATGCATGATGTTGAGTTTAATGAACAGGAGGAGCATGGTGATGATGATATTTATGCTCATGCATAAATGCCACTTGTTATATATACACCTCCACAATTGGGAGTTGAGAAAACTTCCTCTCCAAAATATTTTTTTGATGGTAAAATTGATATTAAGCTATTCGGTGAAATGTTGCATTTCAAAGAAAAAGCTGAATTTTGGTATCTTACCGGAGTACCGAGCGTAGAACTTTGTAGGATTAAAAATTTGCAAATGTTGGACCTCTTTAAGGTAGGAGGCATTTTTCAATGCTTTTTTCCAAAAAAAAAAGTTGCCAAATTCCATTTTTTGAAGCCTCCTTAAAATTTTCCCTGTTTACAGGAAATTGCAAGATTACGAGAATCCCTTGTGAAGACTGTGGACAGTTCGAGAAGGACAATATCAAGCAAGGACTATGTTCTTCAGTCTTTGAATAAGGAACTAGAAAAAATTCAGGATGAATTTAGAAAGGAAAATGAGAAATGCAGAGAAGAATATATGGTTGTTCGGAAGAAAGATGAACAAACCATAAAGAGACTAGAAGATGAATTGAAACATCGATCGGAGGTTTCGGACATTCCCCCTCTAAGGACTATTATTGGCCAGGAAGCAAGACTTATGGATGAAGTCAATAAGAAAAACAGAATAATTGAAATAATGAAGGCTGATTTTCAAAACAGCCTTGCTGAAGACTACAATAAACATCAACTTGAGATAAATGAATATAGAAAAAAAGAGGAAAACATGAAAAACATAATTGCTAAGAAATATGAAGAGTTGAAAGGAAAAATAGTTGAACTTGAAAAGATTACTGCAGAACTACAGACTAGAGGAGTTGAAAAGTTAAAAGAATCTGAAATTGGTAAGGGACAGAGTAGGCATCTGATTTCTGGTGAAATTTATGATATGTTAGCACACCAACATGCTTTAATAAGGTATGAGAGTTCCCTGCAAAATAGAGAGAAGGAACTGGACGTAGCTTTTAATGAAATACAAGCTCGTGAAAAATTCAAAAAGGGGTTACAAAGCTATTGTGCCTTCTTAAGAATTCAAGAGAAGTCTTTGATCGATGTTATTGCAGCAATGAATTCTGGAGCTGATCTCTCTGCGTGATCAACCATAAAAGAAACATTGAAAAACAAGGTAGCTGAGAGGGAATATGAGATTAAAGAGCTCAGATTGAAAATACTGGAGGATAGAGAATCACAACATTTGGGATGTAAGTCTGAGATAGAAGATCTGAAATCCCAAATTTCCACTCCGCAGAAGAACAACATACTTCAGCGAGTAGCAATTGTGTATACTCCAGATAATACATAATTGAGGAAAAAAGAGTTGGAGACGGAGATAGAGAAGCTCAGGAAAAAATTGACCCAAGTTCAGTTTGAGTTGAAATATGCAAATGATCGTCTTCAGCAAAAGGAACACGAAGAGAAAAATAAGAAGAATGTGGAATTGGTAACCAAGATATAGATAGATTGAAGAAGTGCATCCAAGATATAGATAGATTGAAAGAAAGTTTGCACAAATGTGCAACAAAAGTGAAAGAATTAGAACGAAAATCAGAACATGCACCTACTGCAGCTTCTGAAGAACCAGAAACTTCTAGACAAGGCAAGAGACTAGAATGTACAAATTTATCTTCTCTAGAAAAGGAGGACTTGCAGCCTAAACCTCCCAAACAACCTAGAATTATGGAATAACATTATTTATATATGTTGTGTATGTAAATACATTTCAAGTTTTAATACATAAATTTATATATGTGTGTGTGTGTGTGTATTTCTCGGCAATGTATATGTTTTTGATGCATTTAATGTGAATGGTAATTTTGAATTTAACTTTTCAATAAATGTACATAACAGGCCAAAAAGTTAACAATATCGAAATTGAAAACTTAACTTGTGTACTGTAGGCATATATATTTGAATTTGTAAGAAATTAAAAGAGTGATAGTGATTAGTGGATATGAGATGTGAGTAGATTTGGTGACATACGGAGATCCTAGTTGTTTGCTTGGAACTATGGATATTATCGGGATATTATGGGGATGATGGATTGAGAACTTTCAAGTTCTTTATGAGAATTTTGATGCTATGTATTGTTGTATTTATGTAAGTTTTTTTATCTAATGAAACTGGAATTCCAATTCCGGAACAATGTCATACAATTCTACTCATGCAACCAAATTTCAGCGAATAACCCAAAGTTGTAATGCCTATAGAACTGGCCTAAAAAAGACAGAAATTTACAAAATATAAGCAAACACAGAAAACAACTGTAATTTTATTACTGAATTTTTTTTTTAATATTTAATATGCCTTCTAACATTTGTTACATTTCAAAATTTTGGTAACATAAATGATAGCACAATAGAATAAATTTTCAGTACGACAAGATCACTAGAAATGCTTATTGCAACATAAGTTTCTTCCACCATTTTGCATGCAATGTTGCATTTCGATCATCTAGGAATTTTTTCTTTTTGGCTTGTCTCACACTTCTTATAATGAAATTAGTTTTTATAGGATTCCCAGCATCCATCTTTTGGATATCAACCATTGCCCCTTGAATTTCTTGTTTTTCACCACTCTGCCATGTACCATTTACCGTGGATGGAACACCCTTTTTATTATGAGTCATAGCCTCCATCATTGGCATATCAATAGCAGCTAATCCATACACTTCTTCTAATTCATTGATTTTCCCTCCTTCATTTCTTGAGGATGAAACACCGATTTTACAGTAATTTTTAGTCGCCATCATAGATATTTCAACACCAGCTGCCCCATTCAATTCTTGTGTTTGATCAGTTTGCGCTGCCACTTTCCTCTTGGATGAAACACTTAGAGTTTTACTGTTATTTCTTCTTTGAACATTATTTTTTGCCTTGCGCCTTCTGAAGCAATGTGATTTACGAAAAGCCTCTTCACCAAATTTGCTTATTTGCCTTGATCTTGGAAGATGATTACTAAACTACGAGAACATATTAGTATTTAGTAGTTAAAAACAGATTATGAGTCCTTGCACCATAAAATGAAAACAAAATTAGAAACCATTTAAAATTAGGGCATACTTACTGTTGGTGGTGCAATCAATGATTTCTTAGATTGTCTTACCCATGACTGAAATAGTTGTTTTACTTGTTTAGAAGTGACATCAGGGAAGCGGGATGCCAACTGTGCTGCCGTTTCATCATGTAGTGTACTTCTTGTCTTTTCATATTCAACACGAAGTTGACATCTAATATTGGAAGCCAAAAATCTTCTTTCTTTAAAATTTTGGAAAGTACCCTGTAATCTCATAACCAGTTTGAAAAATTGTGCTCGCATCTCATTTACAAGACACATTTTGTCATGTTCAAATGTGTTTCTATACTCCTTAACAACTCCTCTTCCTCCTCCTTGGTTGTTGTTCAAATTTTTCATTTCCCTATGCTTACTTTCCATTACGTCATTCCTTAACCATCCTAAAGTATAAGGATGAGCAGCCCTAGTGATCTGAAGAGCATGGGCCCCTTGGATATGTATATAAGGAACCATCTCATCTCCTAAACAACAAGAACACAACCAAAGCCACTCACTAGCAAGGAATCCAATACTGCAATGATAGTGGATAAAATTTTATATCGTGAATGAGATAATACCACCATGCTGAAAAACATAATACTATGAAATTAGTATAAATTGGCGTACTTTCCCTCATATTCATATTTATCATCCCCTACACATCCTTGCAATTGCACCATGTGGAATTCTTTATAACACTTCCACATCCTCACCAACTTTTTATACTTTTCTTCATCTGGTAGGCCTTTAATAACCTATAAGCACAACATTTCATTGTACATGATACACTACTTAATTTTCTATTAAAATTGCATAAAAATAAGAGCGAATTTCACTCTTGTGCCATCATAAAATCATTACTTATTGTTAGTCAAGACCCACATTAAAAATATTGGATATGCTAACATAATTATTAAACCTTTAAAATACCCTCATGCCAAATGAGGATCTTGTCTGATGCGGATCCATTTGATTGCCCATAGTTAAGATCATTGTACTCTTGGATTTTTTGATGGTATGGTTCCCCGGTCTTACATGGAACACCAATTTTCTCCATCACCTCCCAAATTTGAAAAAAATTTGTTTCCTCAATCGCTCTAGTTGGATGAACCTTGACGTAATCTTGTGCAAATTTTAGAATTTCACGAAACATCTTCAAAACAGTTCTAATTCTGGCATGGCAAGCACAATATACAAGTTTGGACATTGAGCCAGGAGTCAGTTGTAATAAGTTGGAAGCACATGTTTCACTAGGTACGAGTTATTTAAATAGTAATAATTTCCATTTATAGTAAATAAATAATTATGAAAACATGTACCTTTTGATCATTTGTTCTATTCATGAGATACTTTTTGATAATATTTAATTCTCTGTTGCATAAGGCTGGTTGAAAGTCTGTAATACACTCGTCCAAATTTTCTTCCCATCCTTCAAAGCTTTGTTCCAAAGCAGGATTCAATTCCTAAAGTTTTAACACAAGTAAGATTAAGAAAGTCATGGAAAGATATCAACAAAAATCAGTAAACTTTTAATAAATATGTAAAACTTACTATGAGCAAGTTCAGTGGCATTGCATAAAAATTGGAAATGCTATGAATAGTATCCCCATCTTGAATTTTGATTTTATCTGTAACCATGTGTATAGATTTCTTATGGCATATGCACCAAGGACAAAAATTATTCCCCATTGGAGAAACATTATTATTGCATACTAAACTGCATATGGCCACTAGATCATGGCACTCGAACAAATTCACTTCCACTACCCTTCCATCTGGCATTAGGATCCTATCTTGTGAAAGTTTGTTTATCTTATTCATTAAGTTACCCTCATTTGTAGGATCAACAACATGTGCTAAAACCTGTTTATATTCTTCCTTTCCATCCCATTTTCCAAGGCTTACACAAGACATCAAGCCACTATCTTCTAGTAACTCAAATAATATCTCACATACCTGCCCACCTCGATCATAATGTACACAAGAATCAATACCAAGTTTGAAAGAAACTTCAATGACTCTACTTCCAGTCCTCTTTTCATAGGACTCAACCATAAATGAAGCATATGAATTTACTTGCTTCACTCTAACTCCATATGTGAGACAATCAGTTCTCTCCCAACCCATATCAATATCCTCATCTTCTTTGCTCCACTTTTTCATCTCCTTGGAAACTGAAGTTGGAATAACCCCTTGTAATACACCATGACGGTCAATCCGCTTCAGACATTGCAAAGCCTTATGGCTCATGCTTGATTCAATAAATACAGAAGCCATATTCATATGCATAAAATCATTACGGATCTCTTGCATAACAATTGATCGAAGTTTATGAAGCACTCCATCTAAGTGTTCAAGAACATCCTCAAATTTAGAATCTTCACTATAGTTTTTGCTCATGAAGTACCCAATTCCAGAAATAATGTCATTTTCATCTACATCTTCAAGTGACTTCCCAAAGAACCATCTACCAATTTCCTTAAATTTTTTGTTCCCCTCATTTACTCTGCGGTTAAACCATCCAGACCACTTCTTAAGACTCAATAAGGATGTCCTTAAGTGGTTTCCTGCTGACCTTCTAGTTACAACAAATGTAGTTTGATCTGTTGAACACCCTTTAGGCATTTGTACTGAAGCTTGTACATCCACATAATTTTGATTTTATGTAGGTGCATTTCTATCCATTTGTCCTTTTGGCATTTCTACTAAAGCTTCTACATCTACAAAATTTTGATTTTCTGTAGTTGCATTTCTATCCATTTGTCCTTCAGGCATTTGTGCTGAAGCTTGTACATCTGCAGAATTTTGATTTTTTGTAGTTGCATTTCTATCCATTTGTCCTTCAGGAATTTGTATTGAAGCCTGTACATCTGCAGAATTTTGATTTTCTGTAGGTGCATTTCTATCCATTTGTCTTTCAGTCATTTCTACTGAAGCTTGTGGATATGCAGAATTTTGATTTTTTGTAGGTGCATTTCTATCCATTTGTTCATGAAAGGTAGTTCCTTCAACTGTTTCATGACTTCTAGTTGTATCCAACTTCTCAAGGGATGCATGTTCAAATTGTTGTCCACTAGGTAGGATTACACTTTCATTCCCTTCAACTGTAACCGGAGACAAAGACAACCTAGGTTGTTGAGCAAAACAACCTTCTATATTTTGATACAAATTATTTGTAATGGCAGCATCATCAACAGTTGATCTTTGAGGGACATTTCAGACCACATTATGTGAATCAAAGTTAATAGTATGGTCAAGAGTTATATCTTGTACATTACCATTTCTCTCAATTGTAATTGGAGTCAAAGGATGCCTAGGTTGTTGACAAACATTGTTGTTTGTCACACATTGCTTACATATAGGACATCTAATTTCAACAGTTGCTACATGATTGCCTGTTGTTTGATGGAAATTCATAGTATTATTTTCTGGTATGGAGTTATGATCTGTAAGTGCTTGACATTGTTAACGGACAACACGAATAGCATCTTTTTTACCCCCAGCAGGAGTGAATTGAAGGAAAATATCATGTGGGGGCAAAATTGGAATATTATTCAATTATACTTCCTTGCGTCGGCCTCTTTTTCAAGGAATATTTTGTTGAGATGACTGGTTCGAATGATCCATTGATGAGTTATTCTACAAAATCAACAAAATAATCAACATTAATACAAAATATAGTTATTTTGTATAAAAAATACTTCTTATGGCTCAAAAAGAAAATATGGAATAGTACAAGAACATGGGAGGAGGAAACATATATTCTCCAACTTAAGCCACTTAAAAATACCCAAGTATGGAACTTATGCTTGCATTTTAGTGGACTAAGCGAACATTTCACATTTACAAGGCAACCTTGCAATGTTTTTGCACAACATAAATGTTTTTAGCCAAGATTAGAAAAATAGAAGTACATGAAGGTGTAAAACAATAAAAAACAGCATATCCAAGTGAGATCACCCAAAAATACTAAACAGTGAGGGCTAGGCATGCATTTTACAGACCTAGTCAAATAAAGTTCAAAACAGAAAAATTGCAATTTTCAAAACTTTACTGTACACAAAATAAACATATTTTAAAAGTTATGAAGAATGTTTTTGTCCATAGTATTTATAGCTCTAGGTATATGGCTTTAGGTTTTGAAAATCACCTCTATAAACATTATGGCGTGCATTTTTCTAAGCCCATTTTTACATATTTACACTCTGCTTTTACAAAACAAAATTGTGAATTTAGACATTCTTTTTCAATTATGACCATGCTACTTATAAATTATGATAAGTCATATATGTATAATACATATAGTATGATATAAATAGAATACTATCTTGAGGCTGTGGGCCCGCTACAAGATCCTCATGCAAATGTTATGGGACATATCTAGACTTCATGCAAATATTATGAGACATATTTGGACATGTGTAAGAACATGGGAGGAAGAAATATATATTATCCAACTTAACCCACTTAAAAATACTTAAGGATGGAACTTATGCTTGCATTTTTGTGGATAAAGCGGGCATTTCACATTTACAAGGCAGCCTTGCAATGTTTTTGCACAACAGACATGTTTTTAGCCAAGATTAGAAAAATAGAAATACAGGAAGGTGTAAAACAATAAAAAACACCATATCCAACTGAGATCACTCAAAAATACCAAACAATGAGGGTAGGCATGCATTGTATAGACCTAGTCAAATAAAGTTCAAAACAGAAAAATTGCAATTTTCAAAACTTTACTGTACACAAAATAAACATATTTTAAAATTTGTGAAGGAGGTTTTTGTCCATAATATATATAGCTCCAGGTATATGGAATTAGGTTTTTAAAATCACCTCTATAAACATTATGGCGAGCATTTTTCTAAGCCCATTTTCACAGATTTACACTCTGCTTTTACAAAACAAAATTGTGAATTTAGACATTCTTTTCAATTATGACCATGCTACTTATAAATTATGATAAGTCATACATGTATAATACATATAGTATGATATAAATAGAATACTATCTTGAGGTTGTGGGCCCGCTACAAGCTCCTTATGCAAATGTTGTGAGACATATTTGGTCTTCATGCAAATATTATGAGACATGTTTGGACATGTGTAAGAACATGGGGAGAAGAAACATATATTCTCCAACTTAAGCCACTTAAAAATACCTAAGGATGGAACTTATGCTTGCATTTTAGTGGACTAAGTGGGTATTTCACATTTACAAGGCAGCCTTGCAATGTTTTTGCACAACAATCATGTTTTTAGACAAGATTAGAAAAATAGAAGTACATGAAGGTGTAAAACAATAAAAAACACCATATCCAATTGGGATCACTCAAAAATACTAAACAATGAGGGCTAGGCGTGCTTTTTACAGACCTAGTCAAATAAAGTTCAAAATAGAAAAATTGCAATTTTCAAAACTTTAATGTACACAAAATAAACATATTTTAAAAATTATGAAGGAGGTTTTTGTCCATAGTATATATAGCTCCAGGTATATGGAATTAGGTTTAAAAAATTACCTCTAAAAAAATTATGGCAGACATTTTTTGAAGCCCATTTTTACAGATTTACACTCTGTTTTTACAAAACAAAATTATGAATTTAGACATTCTTTTCCAATTATGGCAATGCTACTTATAAAATATAATAATTCATACATTTATAATACTTATAGTATGAAATAAGTAGGATACTATCCTGGTGTTGTGGGCCTAGGCTGTGTCGTGCATTTTTGTAATCCTAGTTTTACAGATTTACACTACGTTTCTTACATAACAACTCAGGATTTTACTGATTAATTTTGAATTTGACCAAGAGACTTACAAATTATGAATATGTACATCTTTAATGAATAAAGTATGATACTCTTTACTATAATAAAGTCATAATATATGAATGGTCAAATTTGTTGACTCATTTTAAGTCTAAAAATCTCTTTCTCTGCAAAAATGACACTACAGACACTTTTGGAACCCAAATTGAAAACCTATATGTATAGTAAGGTGGAAAATAGTAAAGCACGCCATTTCCAACTTAAATCACTCAAAAATACTCAATAGTGACGGTTAGACGGACATTTTTATGAACATGGTAAGACTTGGTTCCAATTGAAATTTGTTATTTTGTCAAATTAACTGCAGGCAAATGAAACATAATTTTAGGAAACTAAAAGAGGTTTTTTTCAAACATATATCTGTCTTCAATCCCATGGTATTACTTTAAATTAATAATATATGTATGGACTGTGGCGTGCATTTTGTTAAGCCCATTTTTGTAGATTAACACTCTGTTTTTTATATAACAAATTAGGATTTTAGTGATTAATTTCAATTTCACTGAAATACTTACAAAGTATGAATAAGTATATATTTAATGCATATACTATGATAATCTTTATTATGATAAATTCATGGTATCTTCATGGTCAAATTTGTTGATATAATCATTTTAAGACTAAAAATCCCATGCTCTGTAAAAATGCATACATCAGGCACTTTTTGAACCAAAATAAAAAAAACTAGTTGTAGAATGTGGAAATCTTTATAAATTCATGAAGATGATGTACAAAATACAATGTCAAAAACCAAGTGAAAGACAAATTAAACAACAATGTCAAAAACCAAGTGAAAGACATATTGAACAGTAACAAAAAAAATGAACCTTCAAGACTACGGTAGATTGTAGAAACGACTTAACAGCTTTCCCAAAATAGATAACATCTTCATTGCTGGATAAATGTACACATTTTCACCTTAATAGCTATCACATCAATAGACTGTAACATTGACATCAAAGCTACATGAGCAACTAATAAAGCAAATCCATATCACAATGCCAAATCAACCAAGTGCATTCTACAGAATGTTTTAGAGCACATTCATTACAATCTTATTCTATATGCTATTGTCCATATTCTTTCCATTTTTTACCATCAACATAAGTGACAGGAAAGTGCAATTTACTATCACTTGAGATAAGGATGGGACTAGATGAAGTACAACGCAGGCATACCTGAGTCAGAATAATATGATTTTGTGCTTCATATGCCAATTTAAAATTCTGAAGGTATCCACAAGACGTTTTTACATAATCAGAATTATGTTATATGTTTGTTTGGTTATGTTGCAGGGTACCAGGTAGTCCAAAACACAAGGCAATCCAAAAAGAAACACATTGTTATAAAAATCACTCATTCAAATTCATGAGAAATGAAATTTTTTGAAACTACCCGCCATGCTCAATCGATCATGGATGCTCAATTGATTTCATTCCACCACGTATATCTAAAGGCGGCTCATATCATAACTGCACCACCCATTCCTGGCATGTATTACACTTCCAAGACTGTTACTATCAGTGCTAATTTAATGCAATTTCAAATCTCCATACGCTTAACCTACGTTAAACTCACGGTGGGTTCGAAATTTTAGTTGGGTGACTATGCTTGCTTTAAGAAAATGACCAGTTAACTTATATTTTTTGATCAGAAATTGTCCCAATTTCCTTTTTTCGGGCTCAAATATTTTTGGTGAGTAGACTCATTTAACTACTTTGCAATAAAAAAATAATATTTTCAATAGGATGTGAGAAATTCTAGCCAATAAAAAAGCATCTTTTGATATTCCTTGATTTAAACATTCTTAATGATTTAGGATACACGCTAATGTATGATAGTTTGTTATGCTTTGAAGCACCTTGTATCCAGTTGACAAGGTCCCTGTACCCACAAGGTTGGATCTTGGACCCACCACCTTGTTGACGATGCTGAAGACCCTAGTGATGACGTTGAAGACCCTGGAGATGGTGTTGAATCCCTTGTAGATGATGGATAATCCCTGGATGGGTTGGAGAAGCATTAATGACCCATTAAGTGGTCATTCATGCTCTGACAAGGTCATGGTACCCTAAGAGAAGGCTTGGAAACCCCCCAGGTGACGTCATGATGGATCTTGACCTTTGGAGGTCCCCTTGCGTGGTTAATATGGTTGAAGAATCCCATGAAGCCTATTTCTTGATGAAGAAGCCTCAAAGAAACCCTTGCACCCACATTTGATGGCTTAATGGTCCTTGTCTCCTTATAGGTGATGATGTGGTCATTAATGACTTAATGAATACTTGGAACCCTTGATGAAGACCTTGATGCCCTTACAAAGGTCATGAAGCCCATTTCCTGCACTTAATGTGGTTAGATGGTATGATGAAGGCACCCACATACATATGATGGATCTTGACCCTTGGAGTTCTCCTTGCGTGGTTGAGGTGGTTGAACAATCCTTGAAGAAGTCCTTGGACCCACACTTGATAGCTAAATGGTCATTGTACACTTGATGAAAATGATGTGGTCATTGATGACTTGATGAATACCTGGAACCCTTGATGATGAACTTGATTCCCTCGGTATGGTGTTGGATCCCACTACTTGCACTTGACATGGTTAGATGGCATGATGAAGGCACCCACACACATATGATGGCGATTGGACACTTGGACACACTTATAATGGTCCTCGATACACTCGATATAATGAGTATATGGTGGATACATCCTCCTTGTTGATGTTAAGTATGTGGATATAAATACCATTGAATCCCTCATTCCTTTGACGATGTCCATCGAATCCTTTGACCTTGGAACTTATGCATAAGGTAACATGGTCTTTGGCACCTTTATGTGCGGAATTTTTGAAGTCCTGAACAAATTAAATAATTTAAGGGTATTATACCAATAATTTTCAAATAAACCCATCATATGGATATAGTCCTCGTTAATCCATTTCCGTTCATATGTGGAGCATCTTCGAACTCCTTACGGTTGAAAAGATGTGAATTTTTGAAATTGGTGTACCCCACTTTTTTGGGTCAGTGGACCAAACAAAAGAGAATTTAATTATTTGTAATTTTGAATTGCATGTCGACCCATTTTGAGGTACTAAATTTCCTCCACAACCTTTATAAATAGAATATCAAACATTTCATTTGTTCATGAATCAAGTCTCTCTTTGGCATTTCGCAACTCTTGGGGAAAAGTGTGAAACTTTGTGGAGGGGAAATTTTTGGGCATCTTCACTAAAATTGACATAACCTTATCATACAAAATCTGAATTACAAATTCTTGGCTCATTGGAAAGCTTGTTACGAGGGCTATGTGATGACATGATCTAGAGTTTATTTTGGTTATTATATTGTTTATTCATCTTTTTATCTTCAAAAATGTATGGTTCATGCTTCTAGGTTTCTCTTGTGATGGCACATGTCTCTCATGGATAGAGATCATCTTTGATATTAGTATGTGAACCTCTATATTGGTGTATATATTTGAAGTCATTTAATATGTTATGGAGGCTATGATGATGATTTTTCATACCTTTATGCTATGATTTGATACACTTTATGATGATAATGCATGTGATAATGATGTACACTCTATGATATTGATGCACTCCTATACAATATGATGTACATGCTTACCATAGTGTGATGATGATCTCCTATGCACTATGATGTATATTTGATGATGAGGAAACATATCCTATGACGATGATGCATAGCTATGATGATGATGCATGACGATGCATGCCTTATGATTAGTGAAAGCAAAGCGAAACTACTTGATGAGTGACTGGGTATGATGAGGTGTACAAGGATGTACATGAGTAGACCTGGCAGTGTTGCAGCAATGATGAGTAGAAGATCAGTAGGATTGACCAGAGATTGATGAGCAGATTGACCAGAGATTAATGAGCAGTGTTGACCAGCAGAGTGATGAGCAGAGATTGATGTGAATAGCAGAGGTTGGTTGTGCAGCAGAGCCATATGGTTGATTGCAAGAAGAAACTTGCACTTGCGGATTGGACTCCTCAAACCTTTCTTAGTTGGAGCTAAGAAAACCAAGGTTGGGTCTTGTTATAAGAGTTGGCGCTCTTTTCATCAATTGGTTCTTATTGTAATCGAGAAGATTGTAGTCTTCCATGTACAATAAATAAAGATCAAAATTACATATATATTCATGTATCTCTTTTGATGTGATGTTGTGCTTATGACTGATAATGAATTTGATTATGCAATTGATGACATAATGATTGATATACTCTGATTGATTAAAAGAAGGTAAACATTTTGTAAATTTCTCACACATTGGTTCACCCCCCCTCTCAGTGTGGCCATTGTGTCCAATAGAATGGTGTGGTATAGTCTCTATTTTTCTTATATGTATGCTTTGCTTCTTTGCACACCTTTAAAACTTGCAATGACAAGAGAAGAAAATGAAGAACTTGTTCTAGAAAGACCCTTTTGTTGTTCAAAGAGGAGAAAACAAAGAAGAATTACATCAAGAAAACTGGAGAAATATTGCATTAAGAGGCCTTGTAGAACAAATACATTCTGCAAGATATGCCTCTAGAGAATAAGTTGAATACCTCAAAAATCTAGCAAGGATCTGTCACAAAGCGTCTCTTGTAGCCTTGGAAAATATTACCCAACAGGAAACAATCAAAGAAGAAATAGGGTGATTAGAGGAAATATTGGTTGGAAAACCAAAAGAAATGGAGGGTGGAAAAAAAATAATTTAAGCCATATCACCCAACATGATGAAAATGTTGAAATTTCCTAAGGAGAAGTCATGACCAAGGTAAAAAATGTCTTAAGCATTACTGAAAAAATCTACAACAAAATAAATAAGGTAAGAGATAGTTTGAAATCTATTCCCAAGGTCAATGTACGTAAGTTGCCTAGCACCATGCAGAAATTTCCTTTTCTGCTACCTCCTCCATGACAGAAAGAAGAAAAGAAAAGGAAATCTCTCATGAAGAAAACCTGAAAACCAAGTTTTCTCCTGAAAATACCTATCCATGGGTCCTTACTGTCCAAATAGTCAATGCTACTAATAACTTAGCAAAATCACAAGATTTTCATGTACATGAAAGAATACCACATTTCCAAAAGAGGATCGATGCACCTAATTTGGATGATGCTCTAAACAAATAATACTAGCCATTCTGGGAGGGTAACACTTCTTATGAGTGGAATCTATATTTTTACAACACACCCTAGATAGAAGTCATGATTTATAGAATGTATATTACATATACAAGATATATGGATGCTAGTAAACTAGATCCTATTGTTGCATGTAGAATGCTAATTGTAGGATTTATCGGTGGTCTCCAAAAGTGTTGGAATAGGAAGATCAATCCTGATATACGAAACATATGGGAACAATATACTATTGAAACCCAAGATGGTAAAGATGAATCCAACCTCATAGGATGCATCACTGCAAAATTATATAAATATTGGGGTGGATCAAGAAAGGTTAAAGGATGCAAGAATACTCACTTCCTATCGAATACAAAATATAAGAGCTTAACTGAATATGAACAATGCCATAGAGGATGGGTGTTAAGAATCCAAGATGTGGATGATCCTGATAATAAGTTATGGAAAAAAAATACATCTCCACACTCCTAAGAGGTTTTCAAGAATTCTTCAAAAGTGCATTAACTGAAGAATTATATCATTATGATTGGGGTGAATTCTATAGCATTGTATCTGCATGTATTGGTGACATTTTCTCTAGGAAAGATGCTATTAAAACAAAAAGGAGTTGGATTCCACAAACCCAAGGAATATGATAATTCTATAGTTAGCAGTGATGAGTGGAGTAGATGAGTTGGTATTTGCTCTTTCTGAGTGAAGTAGCTAAAGAAGCTGAGTTCAATTGCTGTTATTTCTGAGTAGAATAGCATTGTAATTAGTGGGAGGTGAAGTGTGAGAAACATGGGTATGGAAAATCTCAAAAACCCATAGGTTCTCAATTTCAAAAGAATTCCTGCAAAACTGATGAATTCGGCTGTAAGTTCCTCTACATGAGCTTTGGAACCAAAACATCACAAAGAACCTGGGAAGAAAGAAAAGAAAAATATGAAGATGGAAATCTTTCCTGGAAGGTGTGCAAGGATAAAATACCAGAAGAGCTTCAAGAAAGGAAAGTATTAAGAGAAACAACCACCTATGTATGGTGAAAGGGGGTGAGAGCTACACATACCCAAAAAAAATTATCCTCTCCCTCCAATATCAAGATTTAAGTTTGTTGTTAATTCAAAATGTTTCAAATGTGGACAACAAGGACACTATGCAAACAAATTTCCTAACCCAATTATGAATGTGGATGACACTGGACAATCCAACAAAGCTCCAAATAAGTCTAAGACCTACCAAATAGGCATGTGCTTGTTCTATGGCTCCAGAACTCATACAGTATAAATAATCCCCTACAAGAAGTTCAAGAAAGAAGTTTGTTAGACTCAGAATAATGTAGATAAATCAGATGAAGAGGAAACTTATTGTTCCCTTAACAATTCCTCTAGTGATTCTTAAACAGATCTTGAATTCAAAAAAAATATTCCAAGCCCAAGAATCATATCAATGCAGTTGCTTTGATCTAGAATATTGCATATGTTCGGTTCCAGAAGAATATTACTCTACACCACGAGATGAAGTTGAAGAAGAAAAACAATTATTGTATCAAAACTTGAAAAAAGAAAGGCAACTGACAAAACAAAGGAAATTGAAAAAAGAAAGGCAAAGAAAACTTAAATTCCATATGATTTAGTCAAAATGTGCTAGACCTTCTCACATGATGCAACTCATCAAACAAATGGTAGAAATCCTAGAAAAGAGTACAATGATAGAGGCATTCTCGAAAGCCTTCCTAAAAAAGGAAGACCAAGAGAGAGATATTAGAAGCCATACTACCAGTTAATCCTCCAAAGAAGAACAAGAAAAAGGTGAGTAGACCATCTTTTCCTCCACTCAACCTTCCTTTCAAATAAATATTGCTCCTTTACTTAAATAAAAGGAAAAAGTAAAAGCACTAATATTACAATATCTCACAAAAGAACACAATATATTAAAATGACAAATTCAAGACTTGAAGTCTAGAATTCAGAAGGTTGAAGAAGATACGAAGGTCGGTTACTCTTCAGAAGCATAAGAGAGAAAAATATATGATTCAAACTTGCAAGTCAAAATTGCCAGAGAAGCAAGAATGCCATATCTAGAAGAACTAGAGTTAGAAGATAATGGACCAACAATAAATAAGTGAGAAACTCAGGATTCACAAACATGAACGCCCTTAGAATTAAAATGGTATATCACCAAAGGTACATTGTCTCTCTCATAATTCTAATTGATAATGTTGCTTATAATTTCTCCACATTTATTGATACTGGGTTAGACATAAATGTGATCAATATAGACTTAATCCTTGAAAGAAATTGGGATACTATTTCACACCAAATTATAGCAGTTAGACTCAATCCCTGCAAGACACTGGGATACTATTTCAAACCAAACTATAGCAGTTGGAAGTAGTACTGAGATTAAGTTTGGAGTACCATATACACAAGTCTGTTTGATTGAATATCGTCTAGATGTAAAATTATTTTTGAAAAAAAATTACACTAGATTGCATTTTGGGAAATCAATCAATTTCTCAACACAGTATAGCCTCATTGAGTAATAATTGTTAAGGGAGTCAAAGGAATATACCTTACTATAGATGCAGAAGATATGCTAATGTTCATGCCATTTATTTCAATGCCCCAACAATTCTCAATGGTTTGCAGAATAGCTTCATGGGATAAAGAGAAGATAGATTTACAAGAAGAAATTCAAAAGAAAAGCAAACAAATAGCTTATGTGATGGACCAGATTAAAAATGTTCGACTAATAGTAAAACTTCAAAACCAAAAATGGAAATCAGTTAAAGAAAGACTAGAAAATGAATTCAAAGAAAAGGTATGTAACGAAAACCCAAATGCCTTTGGCACATAAAGAAGAATATGGTTTATCTCCCTTGTAGAAAAGGATTTTGATGGCACTCCAGGACATTTGAATGTAGTCCCAATGAATAAACAAATGATAAAACATTGCAGAAATGAGATCTCGAGATTAATGGAAAAGGGATTGATTAAAGATTCAGACAATCCCTGATCTTGTTATGCCATTTATGTCAACAAGCACTTAGAAAAGGTAAGAGGTGTTTCAAGGATGGTGATAAATTACAAACCTCTTAATGATGTTTTGGAATGGAACAGATATCCAATCCGAAATAAGTCTAACTTGATAAAAAGAATTGTTGGAAGCAAAAAAATTTCCAATTTTGATTGAAAAAGTGGATTTTGGAAAATTGGAATAGTTGTTGAATATCAGTTCAAAATTTCCTACTCCGTTCCTCATGCCCACTATGATTGGACAGTTATGCCATTTGGATTGAAAAATGTTCCATCTCAATTCCAGAAAATAATGGGGATAGCCTTAAAGCCATATCTTGACTGGATTATGGTATATATTGATGATATTTTGATCTTCTCTAAATCTCTAGAAGAACATGAAAATCATTTGAATATTTTATTAAAAACACTTTTTGATAATGGACTAATCTTGAGTTCTAAGAAAATGCAACTCTTTAAAACTGAGATAGACTTTCTTGGACAGAGGATAGAAGATGGAATGATCAAATTCCAACATCATGCCATAGAATATGTAGATACATTCCTAGATGTCATCAAGGACAAAAGGAAACTTCATCGCTCTCTTGGATATCGTTATTACCTTACTGCTTATTACAAAAACTCTACACAAGATAGGAAAATTCTGAATCAAACATTAAAAAAGGAAAGAGGGACATGGACTTAACAACACATTAAAGTTGTGTAGAACATCAAAAGAAAAGTGAAGAAGCTTCCAATACTATATTTCATTGATGATGATCTCCCAAAAATAATTGAGACAAAGTTTTCGAACACAAGATGGGGAGGAGTTATTAAGCAAGTCAGACAAGAATAAAAAGCAAAGAGAGAAGAAATTGTTCAGACAAGAAGAAAAAGAAAATAAGAGAGAATACCTTGTCATTCCAGATAATGTAAAATTTTTATGCTCCAAAAGGCATAATTGGATCCATCAAATTGTGGTGCCCTATTTTTTGATAGACCTTCCTGTTTATCCATGACTATTGTGGGGGTCTACCTTTCAGTTGCCAAATTGTTCCTGAAAGAACCTGCTCTAATACCAATTGTTGGAAAATTTAGCAGTACTGAGAGGGGGGGTGAATCAGTATTGAATGATTCTAAATTAAATTTTTGTTCAAATACATAGCTACAACCGTCATAAACTATCACCACATAACTAACCATATAATATTGTTAATCATCAATGCACAAAAGACATTTATTTATAGTTGAAACCCAAACATATAGAAAACCACTTGAAATTTTCTTAAAAGACGTATATTTATATTTGAAACCCAAACAGAGAGAAAACCACTTGAAATGTTCTTAAAACCAATTATGCCTTCTTGAATTGATAATCTTTATAGCCATTGATTTCAAAAACATTGGTGAGATTCTTAAAATCTTGATTTAGGTGATTCTTATCTGAGATTCTAAAGGCTCTCGTTACTAGCATATTAATGATGCCAAGTTTCTAGGAAGGGCAGTGATGAGAATCAACATGGAAATATGTTCATGTGAGTATTCTTACAGTAAACCTAGTGACAGATTAATCCATCGTCTCTTTTAGAGATAAGGATGTCAAGGAATGGGATGCGGTTATTTTCTTTAACCTCCATTGTAAATTTTATACTCTCATCTTGGTTATTCAAATGAACTTTGAACTTGTCCATGTTATGTTTACCGCGAGGCCATATTATGCCAGTGTCTTCAACAAATGGTTATTCAAATGAACTTTGAACTTGTCCACGTTATTTTTACCGCGAGGCCATATTATGCCAGTGTCTTCAACAAATATTTTCCATAGTTTTGACTTGAGAAGATAGGAATCTAGGGGTTTTTTCTCAAACCATTCCATATACAAATCAACAACAATGGGTGATTATAAAGGTGATCCCATTTCTACACCTTCCACTTTCTCATAGAAATTTTACAATATATAAAATACATATATTTTAGGAAGACTTTGATGAGATTTATATTATCTTCATTTGTGATTCCCCCGACAACCTTAATAGCATCATCGAAGGGGATTTTGGTGAAGAGAAAAACTACATCAAATATGGCAGGAAGATCATGTTCATCGACCTTCAAATTTTCTAATTTGTTAATCATGTGAGGAGAATCCTTAACATAAGAGCGTATGACCACCTAGAATTTTGAGATTTTGATCAAGGTATTTAGCTAGTTTATAAGTCAGAGATCCAATAGTATTTACTATGGGTCTCAACAGCAAACGTTCTTTATGAATTTTAGGTAGCCCATAAATTCTTGAGGCAACATAGTTTTTACGTGCAAGATTAGTTTTAAGATCATCATCCAGATAATACTTCTTAATGTATTCCACTATATCTTTCATGATTTTGTTTCTAGGGTCTTTGTCGAGTATTTTTAGTTGTCTGTGTTCGATAGGTGGTCAACCATTTTCTTCTTGTATTCAACTATTGGTTGTGGAGCCTAATCTTTCAGATTCAGAGTTGTTATTGTTCAGTCGTGTTTGTACTGCAATTTTACTGTACACTTGTCCTAGCAGGGAGGTGAGGGGGTCCATAGGGGGTGCATCCCCCCGGATTGGAGGTTCGGCGGGAAACGAGCCCTCATTGGGGGTTTGAGGGTAGTGCCCCCGAAAAAAGGGGTTCGAGGGCGAAACCTCGAAAGAATTTTTTTTTGGATGTCTGTTGGCCAATAGTTTACGAACCCATGATATTGGGTAACCCGTGGTATTTTCTCATGGTAATTCCCCTATAAAAGGAAAGCATTGTAAAATGGTTGTGTATTGTATTGTATTGTATTGTAGCATTGTAAAACAAACTATGTGATTGTGTGAGAGAGTGAAGAGGAAGTGCAATGGGGTTGTTGTAGGTTGTATCCCTTCATTTTGCTAGATGGTATAATAATAAAGGACTGACAATTTCTGTGTTGACGCATCATGTCTTGGGTGAACCACGTTATATATGTGTCTCTCTTGTAATGTATTTTAATGTTTGTATATTGTTTATTGGTATTACTCTGCAGTCATGTTTTTCTAACATCAGCTTTATTCAAGATCATTGTCAAGTTTCATTTATCTGCTTTTAAGACATTAACACTTTTGTTGTTCCTTAAATTATTCAACGCAAAACTTCTTCTCTTCTTATATTATGCTTCAAAGCATTAGATTTATAGATTAGAAGAGAGAATTCCAGTCTAAAATCCTGAGCCAATTTATTTGGGATACCTCTTAAGGAATATTCCATGCCCCAAATTAAATCCTTGACCAAAACCCTCTAAGGAGAAACCATAGAGTTTAAGTCGTGATTCAAAACAATTTGCATGGCGTCAGCTAGGGTTAGGTTAGATAAGTTAATGGCATTGGAGCTCGGGACATTACCGATTTTCTTAGTTATCATTTTTTCCATCTTTTTATTCAACTTGGCAACAATTTCCAAATTTTTTTTATTCATATGATTGGAGGACATGGATTCAAGATTCAAGCAAATGTCAACTCTAATCTTTGTGGCTAGCTTCAAATTTTGTTTGAACATGTCTTCAAACAAGAAACCGATCGATCTCACCAAGGAATAACTCACATTTTTTTAAGATGGTCGTGTTTCTAGAATTACTGGAATTATTCAACGCATGCTTAATTTTGGTGAACTCCAAAGTAACATTAGTATCCAGGAAAACTCTTCAAGGATTTAATTTATGACATTTAAAATGCCTTTAGTTGTCTCCCAAATAACTTGGCCAATGGTCTTAGACAATAATTTGCTCTTCCAATTTGTAACTCTAAGCCTCCCAAGCATAATATTAAAAGAGAAGAAGTTGTTGCATTGAAGAATCTAAGGGAAAACAAAAGTGTTATGGTCTTAAAAGCATATAAAGGAAACAAAATAGTGGTCCTAAATAAAGTTAACTATGAGAAGAAAATGCTTGACCATGTGCAGAACAACAACATTTAAAAAATACGAGAAAAAACCTTAAGAACAAAATCATGAATTTGTGGGGTTACTAAAATTCACAAAGAATGTTCGTTGTTGAATCCCATAGTAAATATTATTGGGTCTCACACCTGTAAACTAGCTAAATAAGTTGCTCAGAATCTCAAAATTCTAGTTGGTCAAGCTTCCTCTTAAGTTAACAGATTCTCCTCACATGATCTATGAATTAAAAAATTAAAGGTTGATGAATGTGATCTTTTGTCATCTTTGATGTAGTTTTGCTTGTTACCAAAATACTTGTCGGTTATGTTATCAAGGTTGTTAAGGACCTCAAAGATGATGATACTACAAATCTTGTTAAAGTATCCCTAAACTCTATGCACTCTAGCTTTCACAGGATTATCTATGAGCAAGTTGAAGGTGTTATCAATGGGATCACCTTTGTCATATTGTTGTTGATTTGTATATGGAATGGTTTGAAAATAAAATCCTTAGATTCCTATCCTCTCAATCCAAAACTATGGAAAATATTCATTGACAACAATCACATAATATGGCATCATGGTAAAAAGAACATGGATAAGTTCATATTTCATTTGAATAACCAAGCCAAGAGCATGAAATTTACAAGGAGGTTGAAGAAAATAATTGTGTCCCATTTCTTGACATCCTTCCAAGAACAAACTGTCCGATCTGAATCAAATATCTATCAACACTCATACTATTCTCAGAATTCCAATACCACTTGTCTAGACCAAGACCCTGTCATTCCAAATAATGTCAAAATTCCACATTGCCCAAGTTGTTACATGATAAGATCTGAATTTAAATCTTTAAAAGAAAAGGAGATAGAATGACCTAAAAACTGGAAACGGGCTTATATGAAACAAAATCAAATGATAGAAGAACAAATACATCCAAGAGACCATCTAGGTTTAGGATACAAACCCCCAATCTGGAATAAAGGCAAGTTGACAAATATTTAAAACATGCACCTAGACAAAGAAAAAAATATAGACAGTTGCAACAACACTTCGAAATCCTTTCTTGTAGATTCAGGCACAAAATGCATATCATCCCTCTATTGATGAAATCATATATTTTATGGAGAAATACAAAGGATAAATACCCTATACATCGAAAAACACATTCATGGAAAATATGGTAGATTGGAATCTATTTACTCATGAGGATGCTGAAGATTTTAGGAAATCTCACTCTATAGAACATAAGCAAATATTGGACAAAGAATGGAAAATCCATATGAAAAATGAAAATGAATGGATATCATTTTATGAATGGCCAAGGAAAAGAGACTTACCATAGTCTTCGATAAATATGGTAAAATCGGACGAGCCAAAGTTTTCTCAGAAAGAGATACACGTTGGCCATAAATGGGAATTGGCCAAAGGAGGAGAGACTTTCACTAATACCCCCTTTCTCCCTGTTAATCCAATCATCATGCATGTTGGTTATGTGTTATATTATTTGCATTTTGTGTATGGGGGGAGGGGGGTGTGTCTGTCAACAACGCGTCTGATGATCCCCACCATCTAGTGCTATGTCATATGTGTGAGCGATGTGTGTGGCACTAGCTCAGGGGGGTTATTGGGGGGAAAGGCGGGCATGTCAACACCCTCCCCTTCTACAAAGAGAATATAAAAAATGGGCAGTACCATATTTTTAATATGAGGAGAGTGAGTTCAAAATTTTAGGGTTTTTTCTAAAAATGTGTAATTTATTCCCAATTAAGGGATTGAAGTTTATTTCTAATCCATGTTAGCGAATTAGGGTTTTGGATGTTGTGGAATACCAACATATTGTATTGTGAGTGGTTAATAATCAAAATGAAAAAAATAAGAGATGTGGCTATAATTTTTGTTATTTTTTCGGTTAAGGGTTTCCAGGGTAAATATCTGTGTATTATGTGTGAATATGTTGATGAAATTGTCATTGATGCCAGCATGGACTTTCAGTGGCCCCATAGGTTGTCATTTATGCCACCAAGTCCGTCTTGTAGTGCACATGTATGGATGGTCCCAATACCCTCACATAATGTGCCTTGGAGTCCTTACAGAGATGAGTTGTGCTTTGAAGCACCTTGTATCTAGTTGACAAGGTCCATGCACCCACAAGGTTTTATCTTGGATCCACCACCTTGTTGAAAATGTTGAAGACCCTGGTGATGACGTTCAAGACCCTAGAGATGGTGTTGAATCCCCTGTAGATGATGAAGAAGCACTGGATGGGTTAGAGAAGCATTAATGACCCAGTATGTGGCCATTCATGCTCTGACAGGGTCATGGTACCCTAGGAGAAGGCTTGGCAACCCCACATGTGATGTCATGATGGATATTGACCTTTGAATTCCCCCTTATGTGGTTAAGATGGTTGAATAAGCACATGAAGCCTCTTGTTTGATAAAGAATCCTTGAAGAAACCCTTGGACCCACATTTGATAGCTTAATGGTCCTTGTCTCCTTATAGGTGATGATGTGGTCATTAATGACTCAATGAAGACTTGGAACCCTTGATGAAGACCTTGATTCCCTTGCAAATTCCATGAATCCCATTACCTGCACTTGATGTGATTAGATGGTATGATGAAGGTACCCACACACATATGATGGATCTTGACACTTGGAGGTCTCCTCGTGTGGTTGAGGTGGTTGAACAAACCTTGAAGAAGTCTTTGGACCCACAATTGATAGCTTAATGGTCCTTGTACACTTAATGAAGATGATGTGGGCATTGATGACTTGATGAAGACCTAGAACCCTTGATGATGACCTGATTCCCTTGGTATGGTATTGGATCCCACTACTTGCACTTGACATGGTTAGATGGCATGATGAAGGCACCCACACACATATGATGACAATTGGACACTTGGGCACACTTATAATGGTCCTTGATACCCTTGATATCATGAGTATATGATGGAGACATCCTCCTTGTTGATGTTAAGTATGTGGATGTGAATACCATTGAATCCCTCATTCTTTGATGATGTCCATTTAATGCTTAGACCTTGGAACTTATGCATAAGGTAACATGGTCTTTGACACCTTTATGTGTGGAATATTTGATTCTTGAACAAATTAAAGAATTTAAGGGTATTATACCAAGAATTTGCAAATAAACCCATCATATGGAGATATTCCTCTTCAATCCATTTCCATTGATATGTGGAGCATATTCTAACTCCTTACGGTTGAAGAGATATGAATTTTTTAAGTTGGTGTATGTGAAGAACCTCCTGCAATAAACAATGAGAATGCAAAAATATTGGAGCACAAAATATATTTTATTGATCGTGGTCCACTTCAAGAGGGCAACCTCCTTTGAGAAAGCTCAATAAAAAATAACTCTTCGGTGCTTTCATTAGCTTCAACACATACTTATATACTAAGTCTAATCTAAACAACTATTACTCCACATGAATGTGGGATAATGCAACCTATTAACTAGACGACTTAACAACTATTACTTACTCCCCATGAATGTGGGATAATACATCATACTAATGGGAGGACTTACAAAGCATATGCGTCCGACAAAATATACCAACAAAAATAAAGATGGGGGTTGACACAGGTTCTTAACATCCCCTCCCTCTGAGAAAAAGCTTTGTCCTCAAAGCTTTAGATGTGGAAACTGTTGTTGAATCTGAAGGAGCGGTTCCCATGTAGCATCCTCTGGTTGCATGTCATGCCACTAAATTAAGACCTCGATGATGGCCCGAGAGCAAAGCTAACGAGTGCGCTGATTAAGGATGGCCTCTGGTTCCAAAATGATGGAGCCTTCCGTATCCATCTCTGGTAAAACAGTTTGTGCTCGGATTTTGGTGCCAATCACTTTCTTGAGACAAGAGACATGAAAGACTGGGTGAATGCGAGAATAAGGAGGAAGTTCCAATTTATAAGCAACAGACCCAATCTTCTGAAGAACTTTATATGGCCCATAGAACTTTGGAGCCAGCTTCTGATGCCCTTTGAGTTTCAGGGAGGATTGCTTATAAGGCTGCAAATGAAGAAAAAACATATCACCGACTTGAAAGGTGCGCTCAGAACGGTGTTGATCGGCTTGCTGCTTCATGCGATTTATGGCCATGTGAAGATTCTCTTGCAAAATGTGAAGACTCTGATCACGTTTGCGCAAAACCATGTCAACTTCTTGAACTGGTGAACTATGGGGGGTGTATGGAAGGAGCACTGGGGGTGGCTACCCATAAACAGCTTCATATGGAGTCATTTTAGATGCAGTATGGTAGGAAGTATTGTACCACCATTCAGCAAGAGGGAGCCACTTTTCCCATTGATGTTGTTGTTCAGAGGTGAAGCAATGAAGATAAGTTTCCAAGCATTTGTTGGTGACTTCAGTTTGACCATATGTTTGTGGGTGATATCCTGAACTCATTTTTAGTTTGGTTCCAGTGAGGCGAAAGAGTTCGGTCCAAAAATGACTTGTGAAAGTTGCATCGCGGTCTGAGACAATGGAAGAAGGGATGCCATGAAGACGGAATATCTGGTCCATGAAAATTTGTGTGACTGAGGAGGCAGTATATGGATGGCTAAGAGCACAAAAATGACTATATTTGGAGATTCGATCAACCACAACCAAGATTACGGTCTTCCTACTAGATTTAGGGAGCCCGTCAATGAAATCCATCGAAATATTTGTCCAAATCCTTGTAGGGATGGGCAAGGGTTCGAGCAAGCCGGGGAGGAATGTAGTTTCACCCTTGTGGCACTGGAAGGTTTCACATTCAGCAACCATCTGTTGAATTTCTCGTTTCATTCCCTTCCAAAAGAAGTTATGTCGTGCCCGCTCATATGTTTTGAGGAACCCAGAGTGCCCTGCCACTAGAGAAGCATGGAGTTCATAGAAGACATCCTGGTGAAGATCTATGCCCTGGGGAAGCACCAAGCGACCCTTGTATCTCAGAGAAGAACCATCCCAAGAGTAATGCAGTAGAAGAGAAGGATTATTGGCCAACTGTTGGATGATTTGAGATAAGGAAGAGTCATTAACCTAGCCTTGTTGAACAGATTGTAACCAATTTGGAAGCGACATAGAAATAGCTAAAAGAGAAGCACGGTCATCAAATGTGTGGGAAAGAGCATCCACCACAAGATTGTCCTTACCCTTCTTGTAATTGATCTCGTAGTCATAACCCATGAGTTTGCTAACCCTTTTTGTTGTGTTGGGGATGAGAGGCGTTGTTCCAGGAAATATTTCAGACTCTGGTGACCAGTCTTGATGCAGAAATGATTCCCTAAGAGGTATGGATGCCACTTTTGTACGGCATGCAAAATAGCCATCATTTCCTTCTCATATGTAGAGGCGGTTGAATTCTTACCAGACAAGGATTTGCTGGTGAATGCAATGGGATGTTCATCTTGGAGGAGGACAACACCAAGTCCATTGTCGCAAGCATCACTCTCAATAGTGAAGGGCTTGGAAAAATCAGGCATAGCTAGAACAGGTTTGGTACACATAGCTTGTTTCAGTTTCTCAAATGCACACTCAGCAGTAGGTGTCCATGCAAAAGCATCCTTTTTCAGTAGAGTTGTTAATGGAGCTGCAATATTTCCATAAACCTTGACAAACTTGTAGTAGTAGCTAGTAAGTCCCAAAAATCCACGAAGGCTCTTCAAGGTCTGAGGAGGTGGCCAATTTTTCATGGCATCGATTTTGGCAGGATCAACACAAACCCCTTGTGGTGAAACAATATGCCCGAGGTACTTGACTTCCTTCTGCCCAAAAACACATTTAGATTGTTTGGCATAGAGATGATGATAACAGAAAAGTTGCAGTACAAGATCCAGATGTTGGAGATGCTCAGCCCAAGTTTTACTATAGATGGGGATATCATCAAAGAAGACCAGAATGAAGTTCCGCAAGTAGGGCCGAAATATTTTATTCATCAATGCCTGGAATGTGGAAGGGGAATTTGTGAGGCCAAATGGCATGACCAAAAATTCATAATGGCCATCATGTGTGTGGAAAGCTATTTTAGGGATATCATCCACATGGACCCGAATTTGGTGATACCCAGAACGAAGATCCAACTTGGAGAAAAGATGAGCACCATGGAGCTCATCCAAAAGCTCATCAACAACAGGAATGGGAAACTTATCCTTGATTGTGATGTGATTAAGTGCTCGAAAGTCGATGCAAAGGCGCCATGACCCATCTTTTTTCCGGACTAGAAGGACTGGTGAAGAGAAGGAACTAGTGCTAGGGCAAATAACACCTTGATTTAGTAAGTCGCGAACAAGCATCTCAATTTCTGTCTTGTGGTGAAATGGGTAGCGATAGGGCCTGATGTTGGGAGGGACACTGCTAGGAAGGAGCGAAATACGATGGTCCTCGGGTCGAGAAGGTGTCAATCCCACTGGCTCAGCAAACACACATGCATATCGATCCAAAATTTGTTGGAGATCCACAGGAGTAGTTGAGACTGCTGAAGGTTGCATCTGAATGAAATGGAGCTGAGCGATGACACCATGTGAACTTTTCTTAAGAAGCTTTTCCATGCAATGTGAACTGATGAGGCTGAGAGACCCTGGTTGTAAGCCCCGCAATGTGTGTTTGGTACCATTGATTGAAAATTGCATCCAAAGTTCAGCAAAATCCCATAAAATGGGTCCAAGTGTGCGTAACCATTGTGCGCCCAAAACCACATCACATCCGCTTAAGGGCAAGGCAAACATGTCAGAGTGCAAGTTATAATCCCCCATAGATATGCGCACATTACGACACTTCCCTTTGCAAGGTAAGGTGCCACCATTGGCAATCATGACTTCAAAGCTGGAGCAAGGATGGATGAAACAATCAACATGTTTGGCGATCCTCGGGTCAATGAAGTTGTGAGTGCTACCAAAATCAATGAGTATTGTAAGAGGGAGTTTTTTGAAGAACCCTCTGACCCGTATAGTTTGTGGGGTGGTGACTCCGGCTGAGGCATGGAGAGATATCTCTGGTTGGTCCTATAGAGCAGGAAGTTGTTGAATGTCATCATCATCATCTGTGGGATCCTAAGCATCATAAAAAATTTCAGGTGCTGGTGGAGAATCCACATCCAAAAGATAGAGCTTTTGCTCAACACATCTATGTCCCCAAGTGAATTTCTCGTCACAATTATAACAAATCCCTTTTTCTCGACGTTCTCGCATCTCTGCTTCAGACAAATGCTTGATAGGAGTGGTTCTAGGAGCTGACAGATTTTGGGTTCTTTGAGGAACCATAGGTCTTTGTGATGCATTGATATTAGACGACTTAACAACTATTACTTACTCCCCATGAATGTGGGATAATACATCATACTAATGGGATGACTTACAAAGCATATGCATCTGACAAAATATACCAACAAAATAAAGAGGGGGGTTGACACGGGTTCTTAACAGTGTACCCCACCTTTTTGGGTTAGCCGACCAAACAAAAGAGAATTTAATTATTTGTAATTTTGAATTGCATGTCGACCCAGTTTGAGGTACTAACTTTCCTTCACAACCTATATAAATAGAATATCAAACATTTCATTTCATGGAAAACTGAAATGTTTGATATTCAATTGAGCACCTTAGACTATCACAAAAATTTCAGAAGTGGACCATGAAGACACAAGAAAGTGTTTTTCTTTATAAGGTTGGAAAAACAAGAACTAGAAGTTCAACAAGATAATAAAATGGAGGTTATGTAGATAATTCAAATTCAAATGATGTAAATGATATGGAAGTTTCATATGATTGTGAATTAAATGTATCTACTAAATTTGAACCACCTTCCTTTGAAAAATTTGTTTCTCATGGTGAGTGGAAAGAATCTATGCAAAAATAGTATGATGCTCATCAAGAATGGGACACGAAAGTTGATGGATCTTCCATTTGCAACCAAATCAAGTGATTGCAAGTGGGTCTACAATAACACGTACAAATCACATAGCTCACTTGACACCCATAAGGAAATACTTGTGGCGAAAGGATTTGCAAAGAAAGAAAGCATGGACTGTGATGAGACTTTTGTCCCTACAACAAAATGGGCTACCACTCGTGCTTTGTTGGTTTTGGGAGCACATAATGGGTGTAAAATTCATCAAATGGATGTGACGAAAACCTTCTTGAACGAAAATTTGAAAGAGAATGTCTACATCTTTTGGCAAGAATGATTTATTGTGAAGGACCAAAAACATACAAGTATGCAAGCTCATCAAATCTTTTTCTTTGTATAGCCTAAAGCAAGAGCCTCATGCATGGTATGAAAAGCTAATTGGTCATCTTGAAATCAATTTCAAGGACCTCAAATTTTTTGGCCCTAGGAAAATATAGAAGAGTTTTGCTCAGAAAGATGAAGAATATGGTCATAAGGTGAGCAAGGATGCGACGAAAAAGACCGCAATGGAAGAGGAAGATAGCAAGTCGAAACCAGGAGTTTGACCTATTCTTTATACGAGTTAGTTAAGTTAGAATAAGATTTTATTTTGGGAATGGGCATGATTGTAAGTTGGGTCGATAGTGCATGTATTAATGTAATGAAATGTTTTGAATTTGTAGACCAACCCGTTGACTATCAGTTGAGAATTAGTCGATGGGTAAAACCGTAGAATTTTGAAAAGCATATAAGGTTGATCCAAGTTGTGTGTGAACGACCAAGGAAAGGAAGGGAAAAAAGACCGAACAATACTAGAGAGAAAGGAATACCTGAGAGAATAAGAGAGACAAAAACCTCATCTATTGTAAAGAAGATCCTGAGAGAGGTTTGCAAGCTATGTGCACAGACCAAAGGCGTTTAAAATATTACTCATGCCAGATGAAGAGTTCTTTTGTGGTTTTTCATGTATGGGTTTCCACGTTAAATATGTGTCTTTCATATATGTGTCTACTGGAATGAATCTTTATGAGTTTGTCAAACATCTAATGATATAAAATTGTGGAATGTTGATGGTTATGCATTGAAATATATATATGCAGTCTATGTGTGTCGGCGGATCGTTCTACCTTAGTTTCTTATGTGTGTGTGACTAGGGAAGTCCATCTTTTGGTTTCGGTTGAGAAACATGATTATGTTGTGATAAAGGAATCCCCTTACATAACTTTAGAATATTATTTCTCATAGTCCCCGTAGATATCTCAGGTGAGACCTCACTTGCGTCGCAGGTGTTGTCGACGGAGTTACATTCTATTTGGCCGATATCTTGGGTTTGTTGACGGATAGGGAAGTCTAAACCTAGGTCAATATAAGTGATGCCAACAAATGGTTATGTTATTGGGACCTGAATCATTGTGACATGGATATGTTTTGGCACTCGATGAAACCAAAATTTTAAGATTGGGTTGATTACAGAGCAAGAGATTTTTCACCGGAAGAAAGTAAAGGATCGCGAGTGAGTCCGACTGAATGGTTAGAAATATATATTTACACAGATATTCATGAGATATATCTGGGTTGATAGCATTCTGGAGGGATTTATTACTGACATTTCAGTTGATACTATTAGATGATGCAATGAAAGAGAAAGAGAGTTCTTCTAAGGACCTAGAGATCGCTACTTGAAATCCTTAAAACTATGGATAAACATGTTGGTAGGTGAAAAAGGGATCCTCAGGATGGAGTTCGATGAATAAATCATTGTGTGTGGATATCTTGGGTAATGTCACAAGAAAGACTCGAGAAAGATGGACAAGAATAAGGTGAGATGTTTCTTTCCAATAACAATACTGAGAAAGAGTGTGGTATCCTGAGGAGTGGAAGAAGATTTCAACCGCAAAAGAGAAGGACTGCAATAAGAAGTGGAAGTTGTTGCACAACTGAAAGAAGGGACTATGATTTGGCATCATATCTTGATGGAGAATCCTGCGATGAAGAGGAGGAATATCGGCTTATATATGAAGAAGAATAAGAAGAAGAAGAGGAAGAGGAAGCACCAGATCCAGATCAGAACTATGACATACCCATAATTCTATGTACATCTCTGGAACTTGAGGTAAAACATAAAAGCACATCAAAGAGTGCTTTTGTAGATCATAGTAACAATAATAGTCAAAATAGTAGTCAAGGAATTCCTACTAGTGGAGCCTTTAATTCAGTAATACCCCAAGTACACAGAATGTCGGGGAGTGATATAAAATTACCTATATTCAATGGGAATGGGTTGGAAGACCATGAGAAGCACCGGTTCCTGTGTGAAGTTGTCTGGATAGTGCAATAGGTCCAAGATGAGGCTATAAAAAGAGCCCAGGTAATCACAACCTTTAGAGGTCGTACACTTAACTGGTATATGAAATTTTATGTGGTCCCCAAAGGGATCCATCAGAATTCATTACATCATATTTGAACTGGACTAATAGAAGAATTGAAAAAGACTAAGTCTGAGTCGCAATGCATCACAAAATTAAAAGAGATCAAGCAGTTGTCAAATGAGTATGTATGGGACTTCGACCAAAGATATAAAACTCTGATGGATAAGGTGAGTTTTCATATGTCAGATGTCCAACATAAAGAATGATTTATTGCGGTGATGTTACCCCATCTTTGTGTTCCCTTGATGCAACAAAAGATTGTATCCCAAAGCGAATATATTGAGATTTCTATGAAGTTGGAGGCTTCACCGGTTGGAGAAACTGATGCAAGAATGATGCAGATGTAGTCGCAGCTTGTCAACCTCATGTTGTAAATACAAGATATTAAGAAAGTAAAAGAAGTATAGAAGGAAATCTGGTGTACCAATTCTATAGCTGAAGGCCATCATAAAGACTCATGTCCAACATTACTGGATTATCTTGCATCAGGAGCAACAAACCCTATAAATTCACAAGGAATTCCCTGGTGTATAATTTTTCAGACCAGAGGTCATCGGTTGGAGGAATGCTTGTATCTACAGAACATAGGAAGTGAACCTGCCAACTTATATTGTAAGTTTTTTCGATCTGTGGGTCACGATGAGAAAGACATCAGGTCATATCAGTTCTTGCAAGGGAAAATAGTCGACACATACTTGATGAAAAATGAATAGGTGCAAGTCGAGCGAGCTCGGGCACAATACCCTCAACCCAGGGGGTGGTCTTTTTAGAGGTTGAGGACTAGGAGGAATATTTAGTCACAGAAGGAGGAAGATTTAGTCACTGAAGGAGGCAAGTTATTTGTTATAGTTTTCGATAGACTAAACATTTTTCCAAAGATTGCACTAATCCTACATTGACATGTTCATATTGTAAAGCACTGGACCACACTGTCAAAGAACGCCCACAATTGATTTCTAAATGGAATGAAAGAAACATGTGAAACTAGAACCCACCTCAAACTGTCAGTCCAATTATTAAGAAGATTTATGTCAAACCTTGGAAACCTAATATTGGTGTTGTAATGAGAGGAGGTGTTGCGACTAGAGGAGATCAAAGAGCACAATACAGAAACCCAAGAGTTCGACCGGCACCACAAAACAAAGTACCATTTGATGCCCATAAAGAATATGAAGAGTTATTTGATGCACGTTATGAGATTGTCGACAAAAATCAAGCATCGACTTCTGTTGTTGTCCCAATATTGGATGAGGGACAATCTTGGAAATGCCTCTAAGATTTGAACAGTTATTTAAAAGAAAGTCGGCTAAGAAGGTAAGCAAGTTGAAATAATTATTTAAAAGTTGGTTAGCATTGATAGAAGATAATGATGTTGTGGCAGAATTGTCATCTTTAGTTGAAGAAATTCAACCAGGTGTGTGACCAAAGAAGAGAGTTAACCACATTAGTAAAAGACAAAAAAATGGTTGCGAGTTAAGGATGAATGCTCAGATAGGTGACTATGACATGGATTTTATTATTCTTGATTTGGGCTCAGATGTTAATATTCTCACTAGACATACATGGGAAAGTATGAGAAAGTCGAGACTAGTATGGTCTCATGTTCAGGTGAGGTTAGCCAACCGTTCGAAGGATTTTCCTATTGGTCGACTGACACTGGTTCCTATCAAACTAAAAGGACTCCAGACCTATGCAGATTTTGAGATCATAGATATTGTTGATGATATGAATCCATATCCTACACTTCTAGGGATTGACTAGTCTATCGACAATCAAACCATTATAAATTTTAAGAAGTGGATATTAACATTTGAGGATACATAACTACGGGTGGCCTCTCCAATTGATCCTCTGGAAGGCCAGAGATATGTCGAGCAGGTAAACAATGATGGACAAGATGGATATCTAGATCATATTTACAATATTACTTTTGTGAGGGATGACTATGTCAATCCAATAGTCAATGGAAAACTTAGTTGGAGAAGTATTAGTTCCTGCTCATCGGACTCAGGAGAACCTCTGGAGAACTGGAAGAATCTACTACATGAAGTATTAATGCGGAATTGCGCAAGAATCACAAAATATATGCGACGAGTAGGTATTGACACTACAACAAAACCTTGTGATTAGCGTCTCTTTTATCTTCCTTTTTAGCGCCCACTATCACTTTTAGTGTATTTTTCATCATTTTTTGGACAAACTGGACGCTTTTCCATGGGATGGTGCTTCTAATGGCATTGTAGCGTCCCTTTTGTAAAATTTGATGCTATTTTGGATGTTAATTAGCATCCCAATTAGTGTCTCAATTAGCATCCCAATTAGCGTCCAAAATAGAATCCCATATAAAGCCTAGAATAGCCTCCAAAACAAAGTCCAAAATAGCACCAATCTTAGCACCATATATTGAGCTAGGGTTAGCGCCAAGAATTGAGCCATGAATGTATCCAAGGAAAACATCTGAAATAGCACCAAGTATAGATCCTAGAATTGCGCCTAGAAAACATCCAACATAGCGCTAGGTATAGTGTCTGGAATAACGCCAGAAATTTAGTATCCCAACTAACATTCAAAATAGCATCCCATATAACGCCCATAATAGCCTCCAAAAAACATCGAGAATAACACCAAGCATAGCACCATATATTGAGCTAGGGTTAGCGCCAGGTATTGCGCCATGAATTTCTCAAGGAAAAACATCTAAGATAGCGCCAAGTATAGAAATAGGAATTGCACCTAGAAAACATCCAAGATAGCGCCAGGTATAGAGCAAGGTATAACGCCTGGAATAACGTTAGAAATTTCAAAAGGAATCGCTCTAGGAATTGCACTAGGTTTAGAGCTAGGAATTGTGTTCAAAAAACATTTTCCATAACATCAGGTATAGTGCCAACATTAGCACCAAAATTTGTGCTAGGAAAATCATAAGAAATTTCAGAAGGAATTGTGCCAAGAATTGCACTAGGCATAGTGTTAGGCATAGAGCTATACATAGCACAAGGAATTGCGATAGGAATTTCGGAAGGTTTTGCGCCATGAATTTCCCTAGGAAAAGGGCCAAGCATAGCACCAGGTATAGATCTAGGAATAAAGTTAAGAATTGTGCCTGGAAAAAATCCAATATAGCGCCAAGTATAGAGCCATGCATAGTGCCAATTTTTTTTGAAAGGAATTGTGCCAAGTTTAGAGCTAAGAATTGCGCTCAAAAAAACGTCTAACATAGAGATAGATATAGCGCTAGGATTAACGCCAAAATTTGTGCTAGGAAAATAGAAGGAATTGTGCTAGGAATTGCACCAAGCATAGTGTTAGGTATAGATACACACATAACACTCAGAATTGTGATATTAATTTCGAAAGGTATTGCACCAATAATTGCCCCGGGAAAAGGGCCAAGCATAGAACCAGGTATAGAGCTAGACATAGCACCAAGAACTGCACTAGGAAGATCGAAATGAATTGTGCTAGAAAAAGTGTCACAAAAACTCTAATGTTGCGCTAGGAATAGTGCTAGGCATGTTGACATAAGTAGCACCTAATTGGCCATTTTGGAAACTAAGAGACCCTAATTAATCGTAAATAACCCCAATGGAATCCTACAGTTCCTAATGACATTAGAGTGCACGTAATGACATGTTGTTGATGATGATGATACATATTGAAAATGATAAATATGACAATGATGATTTCTACAATATTTAGTAGGATGTTGATGACAACGATGATATAAATGTCAATAATGATGGTGCAAGTGATTATAACACTATTTGATATTGATTGGTCCTAATGGAAACATAATTCACCCTAATGTATTGAATTGACCATAATAGCGATATGGACATCGAGTGAGGTCTAAAATATTCATAGAGGTAACTAGCCCAAGGACTTGACTTAACAAGCATGATGAGGAAAATGATGTTGATGTAGCATATGACATTGATGATGATGACAACAACAACATCAATGTCCACGATGATGGTGCATTTGATAATACTTCTGAATGTTGATTGATCCTAATGGAACTTAAATGTTTGTAACGACATATGAGGAACATACTAATATCACCTAAATGACTCACAATATCACTTTCTTTATATTTTATAAAAAAAATGTCTTATAGTAATATAATATTTTACTGACCTTGTCAGTTTTATTTATCAATTTATTCATCATATTTTCCTCCTTAATGATCCCAAGTCAAGCTTCTAGGTCGATAATATCTAGATCAAGGAGGAAGACATTGAATCATTATCAATGATCTTAGGCATGAACAAAAAAACCATTAGAGGAGTCTCACCCACCCCCCTAGGAGCACTCTTTACTCGGAATCCCATGGATTTTCCACATAATGTTTATTTGTATTGTTTGGTGGCCCATGTCATATGACCATGTCAACATGGTACTCAACATAACTAAGTAACTTGATAAGTCCATAAGCATTAGAGTTAGTTGAATCAATATAATTAATGAAATGATCAGTTCAACCTTTAGACTACCCAACACACAACACAAATTGAGCAATAAACACCACATAGACACACTTTGTTCCCCTTACACCACACATACCATATAATCCATAGTTGCACCATTAGCGCCACACATAGCACATTGTGCAACACACTCCACACATAATAAACACATGGTACATGTACCATTGACATAGTTTGTTACCTTGCCACATATAAGGCATGCATGGACAAGGAGTAGTCAACTCCTATCATGCAACATGCAATCAACATGGTTATGAAGGTGATGAATCTTCTTATTGATGTTTGTTTGATATGGCTAACAAATGACACAAGGAAAGAAAACAACACAACAAAGTGTACAATATGATGGACAAGAATTTATGGCACTACATACATAACAACAAGTTTCAATATGGTTTATGGAAGAATCATCGGAAATAATATGGATAGTTGAACACGGTTTGAAGTTGCATAAACATAGCACCATCTAACGCTAAAGGAATAAAAGCAACACAACTTCCATAGAACTACTAGATGCCATGGGAATAAAAACAACACAACTTCACGCTACACTCAATGACATTTATCTTCACCCAATAATCATTATCACCCTTTTAGGACACAAAAAACAAACAAAATACAATCTTCCATTTGAAAAAAAAGTTATATTTTACATAAATCAGAAATTGGCATGATTTAATGAATTTAATATTTGTATTTTCAAATTAAGGTCATATTTCATATGAACGTGGATTACATAAATAACACAGAAAGATACATGTGGAAAATCGGACTTGGACATTTGGTTTCATTTGTTTAGCTTCACTTGGACCAACTTAGTAGCACATAGCATGGTTAGATTGAATTGTACCTACTTTGCTTTTAGACATCACATGGTATACATGCATGACTAAGGGTTTGTTGGACTTGGACTTAATACTAAGTTGGCTTGACTTGGATAGAATTTTCTCTTTGATATTGCATGGTAGACTTGATAGAGTTAGATTCCAAGTTGTGATTTAGTGATTGGAATGGAGTGTTGTTATGCAAACAATTTAATATCCAACTCCAATTGACATAGAGATCTTGTATTTGAGGTACTTGATTGAATTTGACTCGTTGGCCTAAAGTTTGCCTTAGATGAATGGTTAAATAGATTAAGCTAACCATTGGGGCTTATGCGTCCAACTTCCTACTATGGTAGAACCTGCACCATGCACTACACCAGGTCAAGGCTCTATCCCCTTTGTAATCAAGCATTGAGTTAACCTTAGTGCATAAAACGCCCATGAGCTATTGTATACCTCGTTCTACACATTACTCAAATTCCTCATGTTTTGTTTTGGTAGTCAATGATGACCCCATGCCACAATAATGTCATGTAAATTAAAATTCTTGATTTTATTCATGTGGATTATTCACAACACTCACCCACATACACAAATAACAACAAATAAATCTTACAATAAAAAAAAATTAACGAAGTAATAATTGTAATTATTGACATCATATAAATAACAACTACGAGCCAAAGAAATGAAGCTACTAACTAATGTAACAACATCCATTCAAAATCCTATACTAACATTGCTAATGATTTTAGTTTCATAGCTTGTGGCCTTCTTTCACTTGCAAATAAATATCGTCGAGTACAATAGAACATTGAACCCTTTTTACTGTGGGGGTGTACAAATAAAGATCATGGGGCGTATGATGACATTGTTCTAGTGAGCCAATGCCTTGATGATCGTACGATTAGGTCCAATCTGTGACTGCAAACCTTTGACCTGTGTTATAAACTATGTCATTACCATGTCGTGGATTGGACCATATAACTTTGTAGGAGATCAAGCATAGCTTCACCCATGCACCCAACAATAAGTATCTTCAACCTTTATTACCTATATCTATAATAGTTGGAATTCTTACTACCAAAATGCCATATTCCAAGATTGAGATTTCGTTCTCACATTGATACTCTTCTATGTCTCATATATCACAATGCTCAATCCTCCTAATATTAAATTTCATATTAAGGGATTCCATATGAACATTAAGAGAGCCTTAAGTTTGTTGGTATTCTATTCTTATAGACAAGGATGGGGGAGGTGATTAACTATTCTAATTGACATCGTAAGTTATCTATGCCAAACCTAACTCGTCTAATTGACATCATAAGTTATCTATATAAAAAAAAATTAGGTCTTTGGGGGTGGTTCTTAAAAACCCCCCTCAATAAGGGTTTAGGATGTGTATGTGTACTGGGCATACAATAAGGGTTTAGGATGGATTTAGGGATAATCTTTTAAATATACCACTAAAACCCCCATTTTAAAGGAGTATTAAGTATCTATTAGGGATTTAAGATGGATTTAGGAATAATTTTTGCATGAGACCCATGAAAACCCAAAAGAAAATGTGGATGTGTAATATCACCTTAACCTAATTCTTATTACTACTATGCTACTATGTTATAGAGTTTAAAGTGTTTAGTTCAACATATTTTAATTGAAAATATTATGATTGAATTTGTTTTTCACGAAACTTATAATATGGAAACATTGAGCTTAGGTGCCATACAAAAGTGGCATATAAGAGTCCCATATAAAATTCCCAAAACACCAATCCCTAAGCCTTGCTACATACCAATCAGGGTGTTGGATGGATTTAGGGAATATATTTTGATGGAGAGTCATTAAAAACCCATTTGCCGAAGAAAATATGGATGAGTATTAGGAATATAGTAGGTGTACCAAATCCATACAAGGGGCCAAAATTCATCCATATGTCTTTAGATAATGATTTAGTGCTTGGAGGTGGATTTATCCCCAAATCCTTAGTTTTCATTCTCGAATACATGGATCATCAGAGAAATATATAATATGTGGACCAAAGTCCATCAATATAGGGACAAATCCATTCACTACATTCCTATAATTATTGGAATTGGATCCTTTGTGATCATAAATCCCCCCCCACACCTAGTTCCTCTAAGTTAGAAGTCATTATTAATTTACTCTTTTCTTAAGAATTAAATTAAGAATACTTATTTTTGTAGTAAATATTGATTGCATGTAGATGCTAGTTCAAAGGAAGATATAACCCAATTAAACTACAACCCATCCTTATAAAGGTAGATTACTTAGTATCACCTTACTTCTTTCCAAGCTAGGTCGATCCTAGGCTGGGGATAACCCCAATATCTGTCATCCAAGACCAACAATGATTGCCTAGTTGGGGTAGTCTGAGGCATATATCCAAGGCATTCCAAAGATCAGTTAATGTCCTACCCAATGGAAACCCATTTATTGTAGTAGTTGTAACCATAAGAGAGGTGTTTGAATCACTTTGGATAAGTGCGAGCACATTTTCTCACTATGTACATTAGCATTTTCATAGTAAATGTTTTGTCTAGATTTGGTATCGTTATACAAATAATGTGCTAATGCTCTAAACTTTGAAGTACAACAATAACTTGATCATTTGTCATTATTTTCATTTTGTTTCAAACTTATAAATATTGGATCAAAGGTGGAATGTTTGGGAGTGGATTTGGAACTTAACATCTATTGGCATTCACAACCATTAGAGACATTTGAGTCCTTTCAATCTTAGGGAATTGGCAATAGATAGGGAAAAACCCACATGGAAATAATTTGATGGTGTGCCATGCAAGATATCAAAAGATAAAAAGGAAAACCTTTGGCCTATCCCTACTATTGGATGAGCTATCCATGGACCTTCATGAAATTGTGGGTGATAATGACTTAGGGGTCTATGGATTCCCTTTTGAGGTTTAGAAAGCTACATTGGACTATGTTGGGCCTAATTTCTTTATGTATCCAAGGATGCGAAGCATTAATCCTTGCACCAATGCTTTTTATCCTTGAGAATCAATAAACAACTTATTAGATTTATCCATAAAATAAGAGACCTAAAGGTAATTATGAATGGGTAGTCTATTCTCTTTCTCAATACTTATTACAAGATTCTAGCTTAGAATGGGTAGTCCATTCCCTTTCTCAATACTTATTACAAGATTCTAGCTTAGGCCCTAGTTTTGATGCACAACCATATTCTTCCTAAAAATATATTGGTTTCATTCATAAAATATACATTGGATAAATTTATTTTAGTTTGGAAGGATATGTGCAGATAATATTATTTTAGTTTGGAAGGGTATCGAATGTGCTTATACATTTGGCCTAGATAAGTCGCTTATATCGAGATGTACGTCGAAAAACTTATGATAAAATTAGGTGCCCCTTAAATTTTTCCGTTCTCAAGGATTTATTTGTTCGTAAGCAGTGGGCAGTGTTGATAATTGAAAATTTTGGTGTAACTTTTGGGCAATTTAATAACGGCTGTTAAGTTCACTAAAAATTTGTTGACGGGGCGGTTATCAAGTTAATTGATCGATGGAGTCGGGAGGGTTGCGATTGCGATTGCACTTAGATAATGAATTGCAGATGTGTTTGCTGATTTGCATTTCATAGATATCCTCGTGAGTTGGAGGGATTTGGTGGAGTGACACAAAATCTTCAGCATCAGCAACAAGGTAAGTTTGAATCTTTACAATCCCGGAACCCTCACAATATCTGATTTTTGCAGTTCCCATTTTTTTCTGGACAAGTGTTTTGGGGTTTTTGATTTGTTAAGATGATGCTCTATGTGTAAATTAATGCTTGTCACCACTACCAGCAGGTCCAGGGTTCGATTTCCGTTGGCTACAATAGGGAGTCTTTTCTCCCTACAATGCAAAAGAAAAAAAACTTCTGTGACAATTTTTTTCTCACGCTCTATAAAGAAGTCACTTCCTCAATTATACCCTAGAAATGCCCCCTTTATTCACAATACCGATGTTGCAGATGGTGTCACTTCTTCTTCTCAGCTTCAGCGAAATCCGCCCTCTTACAAAGTTCCAATGGCGTCCGACCATATGATCATGACAGCTACAGAAGAAAATGTCAAGCTCGATCTGGACGGGCTTATCGCACACATCTCGAATATTATTTTGGAATTCAGGGTAAGGGGATCGGTATTACACTTCAATTATACTGTGTAAATGTTAAATCCATTTAAACTTTAGATTGGATGGGAGTTAAATCTTTGAATTGTGTGCAAATTCTTTGACGGTTAGAATTTTCTTGAAAGATTTACATTTTGAAATATTTTTTATCATTTTTAGGACTAATATTTGTTTTTCACTAAATCAAATACACATACAAACCCTCACACTCCAAGAGTGAGTGGGCACGAAATCTTCCAGGATCAAAACAAATAACAGAGTTTTTAATTTCTTTTTCAGGAGGGAAAAATATCATCTATAATTGGAAGGAAGCTCAACAATATTGGTCGACTTCACAAAGCTTCATCAATTTAAGGAAGTTGCTCTATGAGGGAATATTTTCTGATGTGCATATGAAAAGTCCTTCATAATTTCCTAGTAGTAAGTAAATTTTTTATTCTAAACTGAAATGCATGGTCATGACCATGTCCTACATGTGAAATCTTCGATCTAACTCTTTATTGTTTTAAGGTGAACTGAGATCTTACCTTGAGGACTATGGGATCTGTACTCTGGACCAGGCATTAAATCACGCTACTGGTCGTTGGTTTTCTGCTGAGGAGCTTGATTTATGTGAGGAATGGAGTACTCTTTGGAGTTCTTACATCAGAGGCTTGGAATTTAATAGAATCAGGTTAAAAGAGGTGTCTGATACGCTTCACTTCAGTGGTCCTTTGGCAAATATGTGGGTCCTATCCGTGCTGCTCTAGGCTATGACTGTCTGATACAAATCAACTATTTTGAGGAACAAAACCGGTTATTAGCCTTGCTGTGGTCCTTAAAGTTACCGCTGAAGCTAATCTGTTTTACTTGGCTTTTGGTAAGGGACAGAATCCTCACCTGGGATCATCTACAATCTAGAGGTTACTTTGGCCCCAGTAGATGCGTATTATGTGAAAGAGACATTGAAGGCTGTGACCATCTTTTCTTATTGTGTCCCTTCTCGATGAAAATTTTCAAACATTTCTCGTCCTGTCTGGGTTTCTCCTTCTCCCCTCACAGCTCTGTGCAGACTTTTTTATCCCATTGGTTCAGCTCAAATGCCAGAACTGTGTCATACCTTTACACCCCTGTCGTGGTTTTTTGGCACCTGTGGCTCCTCCGTAACATTTGTATTTTTTAAAATGGTAAGCCTTTTGCCCCCTTGCTCATCTCTAAGATCGAGAGTTTTATTGCCCTTTATCCTGTGCCAAAAGTAAAAAACAGTTGCCGGCAGATTGGTCCTAAGCCTTTGCATACCTTTCCTGTTGGCTATTTTGATGTTGCAGCACAATCGAATTCGGGAGGTGCTGGGTTTGTGATCTATATCAGTGAAACCCATTATTTCTGTTTTGCAGTGGGCTGTGGGATTAGCACCAATACCCGGGAGAACTGTTGGCTCTTTGGTTTGTACTCAGAGTCTGCTATTTGATGGGCCTGCCCATTCAGATGATCTTCGGTGATTCTATGGTGGTTATATCATGGGTTAAAAGACTTACAGCCCTTAAAATTCCCACTTTGAAACATTGGTGCGATGAGATATTTACTATGTTGGAACATGCCCCACCGGTGACCGTTAATCATATTTTCCGGGAGCATAATATGCTAGCTGATGATCCTTCAAATAATGCACTTAATATGGATGTTGGCAATGGATATTTCTCGGAAACATTGGATGGGAAGGTCATTCGAGATGGCTACTTTACTCTTTTTTGATGGCTGTTAATTACTTTTTTACAGCATTCGAATTTTATGATTAGTATTTTCATTATTATTGCCAGAACTGGAGACATTCAGCTAGCTGTTCTGCTTCCCTGGAATGTATGTTTGCAGGCCACATCAGATTTTTGAATTTCTGACCTGAGTATTCAGGGATGATGAGAAAGTCTGTCATTGATCAGACTTTGTTTTATTCCTCTGCGGGCTGACCTGCTATTTCATCAGCTGGCTGTTCTTGTTTTCTATTTTTGCTGAATGGGTGGGGGATGGTCTGTATTGTCATTATCATGTCATTCTGTTTATGTGGGGGATGGACTGTTTAGTCATTATCATGTTATACTGTTTAAGATGTCTTTTTGATTCAAATGAATATCAAAGGCTGGTATTTTTTCTTCTGAAAAAAAAAAGCTATTCAGAATAATAATCCAGTTAGTGCCAAGAAAGTTGTTCAGACTTAGGTTATGACTATAGTCCCAATTTGGGAAATATACATAAGATGTTAAATTTTGTTGGTTACAATCAATAATTAAATATTTATTTTTCGTTTTACTGTAATCAAGTCTACATCAGATGAAAAGACAATATCATATGGTCGTGCAATTTAATCTGCTAAACTAGATTGTTAATAGGGTAGCAATAATACTTTTGTTTTGCTTCTTTAATTTATTTGGTTCATTTTCATGAACTCCATGTCAGATAGTAATAAGTGGTTCTTGAGTTTCTATTCAATTTTCTTGGCAATTGCTGTCTGAAGGGATTATATTATACCCGGACAGATGGATCTAATTTTGATCCAAAACATGCCTTTGAACTCTTTCCAGTCCCAGTTTATGAGGTTCTTAACCTCGTTATTATAACCTCTAAATCGCCTACGAGTTGACTAGGTTGCATTGCTAGCTTTTCTTGCTTGGAATCGGGCTCGTTATCTCAATCATAGTAGGGTGTGGGTGGGTCCTGCTATTTGATAGATTTAAGCCACCCCCACCCCTGCTTATGAAACGATGGGTGGTCCACTTCGTACAAAATTTGATGGAGAACATGGTTATGCTTGCTCGCCTATATTTGCTTGATTTCATGTTGCTCGAGAAAAGAACTGAGTCACTCTTGCTCATCACTTTTTGATATTACTCTTTAGTTAATGATCATCGCTTTTGTTTGATGAATATAAGTGAAAATGAAGTTTTTGTTTGTGTTTAGGAGGTGGCATCTTTCACTAAGAAAGCTGCAGAAATTGTTGTGATGGTTATTGATGAAGAAGGATTTTACTCTTTGATAGCAGAACTTTTGTAAACCCTGGGAGACACTCAGGTATAGCGATAGTTGAAAAATATTTTATATTTTTCATTTAAATTACAATTATATATACATTAGGGGAATTTTGAGTTTCATTTAAATTACAATTATATATACATTAGGAGAATTTTGAGGTCTAAAATGGGTCTTATAAGAGATATAATAAAAAATTATGAGTTAGGCATTTTGTAGGAGAGGTATATTTACAACGCATCTTTTACACCATAACCAATGTGACTGTGGTTAAGTTAAATTGAAAAGATATTTAAAATAAAATCAATAAAAAAATTATTTTTGATATGATTAAAAGTAAAGTACTTTTAAGTGCATAGAAGACTTTTGAATATAATATATTGAATGTACCTATGTACTCATAAAATAAAATATATTAATTTTGAATTTTGAAATATAAGTTACTTCTTCAATATTCAAAATATGTTTGTAAAACCATATATTTATAATTTTGAATTTTAAACATAAAATTAAATTTATATAAATAAATTGTGATTTATTTTATATATATAACTTATATTTATTAAAAATAAAAAAATATTGTAAAATATAAATATAGTTATATAAAAAACATTTTTTTTATTTGTATTTTTTAATACACTTTCAAAAAAGACATGTAAACTCTTTATTAATATTTTCTTCTAATATTTATTATGTATATTATATATAATTTTTAATGCAATAATTCATAACATCATTAAAAAAAATTAAAAAAAAAATGTTATTATTAGGATGAGGGAATAGTACATCAATTCCTATCACAAAAAGTGGTGTTAATATTAAACAAATTAGATTATATGTAATAAAAGTATTATAATATAATTTATTATTATGATATAATAGTTCATTCAAATTGTTACATTAAGGTTTCACATATGTATTTGGTTTCATAACTTAAATGTGTGTGTTTGGTTTATGTTGATATAGATGAAGGTGTTTTAAAAGTTAAAAAGTGATAGTAAAATATAGACCTTGAATATTACCTAAATTTCAAATAAATTGTAGTATTAATATTAATATTCAAGCGAATAAGAATAAATATAATAATTTATTATAATAAAATATTTTATTTTAATAAAATAAATAAATATATATTTTTTATACTTAAATAATAATTATAATATATTATTACACATATTAAGTATTTAAAAAACAAAACAAAAATTAATCATCAAATTATTTCTATTTTTATTATGAAATGTTAAGTAATTTTGATTTTAAATAAAGATTTGACATATATATTTTATAAATTGAAAAAGTAATTACATAAATTTAATTTTGAATAGAACATTTGGTTTTTTGGTAACTGTAATTTATTTTATATTAAAATATAGTAAAAGTAATTACATAATATTGGTTTTGAATAAAGCATTTATCTTTTTGGTATTTCTAATTTACTTTATATTAAAATATACTGTATTTTTCTTTGTAAGTACTTTAAGAGTACTTTAGTACATTTATTTTATATTTAAAAATAATTTATGAGTATTATTTTCATAATGAATACTTTACTTACAACATTTATATAGTTAACTATGGGTTTTCATTAACTATTTACAATTTGACAAATAAGCATCCTTAACTCAACCAATGCCACCTCAACCATTATAGATGATGTCATCCTCTAGAATGTGATTGGTTGTTTTAAAGTGAATTTTGGTAGTACATTTTTTGTTTTTAGACTCATTTTTTACCTCAAAATTCCCCTAATGTTCCTAATTATAAACTGATACTTAACTCATGTTTTATGATTCGTAGGATTCTGTTACAAGGGACTCTGCATACATGTCATGTTTTTTCTTCAAGAACAGTAAACTAGACTTACTTTATGAATCTCCAAACCTGGTTATAACATTCATTGTGATGTTGACAGATCCAGATTCGGCAATTGTTCAGGTAAAGATACAGTGGTTGTTATATTGTGTCTCTTTCCTTGGTGATTTAGCATACCATGAGTGTAAATGGGTTTCGGTTTCTTGGCTGGATTGGTATTATGATATTGAGCTCCAGATTTTTGTTTTGGGTTTTGATGTGTACATATTCATTAGATCTAATCTATCATCTCAAGCCTTCCTCGTTATTTAATGAGGCATAATGTTTGTTTTTCAATTAATAGTCCTCTTGGGAGGCATTAGGATGTGTGATAGGATCTCTACCAAAAGAAATTCTTCTAACATATGTTAAAGTAGTCCATGATGCGGTTTCAACAAAGAGAGATAAGGAACGGGGAAAGAGAAAAGTAAGTAAAAAATCTCAGTAAAGTGAGATAAGTTGTTTAATATCTTATTAGATTTCATGTTGCCAGTGGAACCTGGATATATTTTTCTATGTTTTAGGTTTTCCTATTTTTAGTAATATATTTTATCACTTGGTTTGCAGGGTGGCCCTATACGAATTCCTAGCCTTTGTTTGCCCAAAGATCTTCATCCAATTCTTCATGAAGTTTCTCCAAGTATGGCATTCCTAATTCTTAAAAGTTAGTAACAAGCAAGTGATTTTGATAGTTCGATTTTGATTTAACTCCTTTAGCCAAAACGTGACCAAGACAAGGCTATGACATCTAATGGTCACTCCTTGATCTTCAAACTCAGCCCAACATTTCAAATCCATTAGATAAGCAACTTAAAACAAATTTTTAGTCATACCAAGAACATACAATACTCATGGAGCTCCGAAACCTCTAATGCAGCATGCCCCATCAAAATATAAATTCCATAGCCCAAGGGGTCTACTTCATTTTCTTGACATATCAACAACCTAGATAGGAAGAGGATGAGCATTGACACTTGAGATAGGAAAGACTCCCTAACACTTGAGATAGTTTGAGGATTAGTGCTAAGACCAAGGGTTCCAAAGTGTACTTCAAAATTTGGTTGTTAAAACTTACATCTAGGAATCTTATTTTCTTCCAAACTTTATCAGGGTCAAGCAATGGAGCCACCAATTTTCATTTGAAGTTAGATCTATTTACAGTTTATCTAAAATCCATGTTTACTCAGTAATGGACTTCCAAATGGGTTCACTTTCAATGGAGTCACCAATCAGAGGAATTTCTTGTTTTTTTTAATATATACCCACAGAAAAGAACAAAAAAAAAATCAAATTTTTAGTCGTACCAAGAACATACAATACTCGTGGAGCTCCGAAACCTCTCATGTAGCATGCCCCATCAAAATATAAAGTCCATAGCCCAAGGGGTCTACTTCATTTTCTTGATATATCAACAACCTAGATAGGAAGAGGATGAGCATTGGCACTTGAGATAGGAAAGACTCCCGATCACTTGAGATAGTTCGAGGATTAGTGCTAAGACCAAGGGTTCCAAAGTGTACTTCAAAATTTGGTTGTTAAAATTTACATCTAGGAATCTTATTTTCTTCCAAACTTTATCAGGGTCAAGCAAAGGAGCCACCAATTTTCATTTGAAGTTAGATCTAGTTACAGTTTATCTAAAATCCATGTTTACCGAGTGATGGACTTCCAAATGGGTTCACTTTCAATGGAGTCACCAATCAGAGGAATTTCTTTCTTCTTTTTAATACATACCCATAGAAAAGAACCCAAAAAATCAAATGAACATTTTTCATAGCAATTTAACACTTTTAATGCTTGTAAATGAAGAAAACGTTCATCATTGAACAAAAGATGGGTAGCTTTTTTGTGATGAATCCACATGTATATATTCTTTTTGTTGAGACCCTTACTACTTGGGACACCAAAAAAGAGAAGAATCTTGGGAAACTTTGCAAACATACTAGAAAGGAGTGAAAATATAGGATAAGAGTGGATGATAACCCACTTTCCATATGTTCCTTATTGTTCTTCTTTCTGGACTAACTCTTCTATCCATACTGCAACTAGGTCTTGGTGAAGGTAGAACTGGTACCAATATTTGGCTTAAAGAAATAATGAGGCACCAACTCTGACAGGTTGTATCTCCTTTGGATCTACACCAAAACTGTGGATTTCACTTCCCAATGGCTCTGGTCCCATTGAATTTGGTTGTGTCAGATCGTCAGTAAAAACGTTACACCAATAGGAACCTGAATTGTTATATTTTACCCTCATTTGAACTAGTTCTGGAGCCGGTCTCACAGGATTTGGTTGTGCCAGTAAAAAAAAATTCTCCCTAGAGCCAAACTCTTGTTTTTTACCCTTGGACTGATTCTGAGAATCTGAAACTTAAATTCTTTGGACTGGTGATGCATACACTTCTGACAAAGGTAAGGTATACCATATATCATGGCCAAGCTCTTTAAGTATACTTTACATTGGAATAATTGAATTCAAATTTGAGGTCTTTTGTAAAAAGATATGACTTCAACAAGATGTTGTTATTTTTGGCTTTGATATATGACTCTTTCAGAAGCCAAAATTCCATTGACTGTAACTTCTTGGTTGCATATATAATAAATGTAAAATTATATATATGCAAGGAAAGATTTATGTGTCAACTTTTCAACACAAAATGTCTCATGTAGTCTGTAGCCAAAGTTATAGCTCTAGAAAGGCCAGGTACTATTTTGAGCTCCAATCCCTAATCATCATGGTTTTAATAACACTTTCTGACATCCAGATAGCACAAGAACAGTAAGTATAGAAGAATGTAATTAAGAAAACATCACAAATTATTCAGTATTGTTGAAAAAATCATAATTATTCTCCTAGGGTTTTGTTGGTTTGGGTATGTATGCTTTCATTTCCAATCCCTTTCACCATTACTCGTCTTGCAGTGGCACTCAATGACCACTCTTGCTTTCCACAAGACTTGTGGATGCCTTGTAATGGTAGGGAGGTCTACCTAGCATCTCCCATTGAGGAGAGTGCATGTCATAATTTGTGGCAGTAGAGACTTGCGTTCGCGCAGCCTCCACAACCAAAAAAACAAGTGAAATAACACAGCATGCTTCCAGAATGTGAGCGTCCACAACAAAACCAAAATTCAAATAACACAGCATGCTTCTAGTAGTGAGTCCAGTTGGTTCGTGTTCACATGACACCCTTGCTCCTCCATCTAATGACCGACTGACCAGTAGTAGAGAGTAGAGGAGTTTCCTGCCAAGAAAGGATTAAGATGCAATTCAACAATTTTCATAATGCATTCGATCAAAATGGGAGGGCATTGTTACTCTCTTTTCTCTCTGCCCTACTGCATGAGAGAGAGAGCGAGTGCCATTTCTACTCTTTTTTTGTAGTGCTAGAGAGCTAATGTTGGCTGCACTTAGTAGCAGTTGGGTTGGGTTGATTGATTATATAATACATGACTTGAATTGAATTTAGTTTAGTTTAGTTTTCAAAACAATTTTTTTAGCTATCTGTTGCGTTGTAGTCTCACGGTAACTAGGATTCTGGGCTCTCTCCTACATTTCACTTCCAAAAGAATATTGTGAGATCTTCCTCTCTGGGGGGTTTATTGAAATTGGTGGTTGATTTTACAAGTGTATGTGGATGGGTTTCATCTCTCGGGTATTATCTTCCCATTGGCATTTTTTTCTATTCAAAATACCAACTTATAATGTGTTTGTCTTCAAAATGGAACCAACCCACCTCTACGAGTTCCTAGTCACACCTCGTATCAACATCCTTAACCATAACCATCCACTGTGAATCGATCTCCACACCAAAACTAAATAAAATTAGACATCAAGTCCACCAAAATAACTACTGTTGGTTGTTGTTGCGATGAATGGATTCCATGTTTCTCTTGTTATTCTTTGTCGGATCGACTCTGCTCTGCATGAGAGAGGGGGCCAATGTTAGGACTTGTTCACTACAGTATGCTCCATTCCAGTCTAGTTGGTTAGGATGCTCGAGTGCTCTTCTTATTCTGTGTTTTCTCTGTGTGACATAGTGTTCACTGTAGTCATCCACATTAATATACTTATTATCCTCCTATGTTCTATCTTATGTAAACATAAGAAGGCCATTATTAATAGGGTGGGAGTTTGGAAAACATAGCACCCCTCAAACAAAAATGAAGTTGAAGGTTACAGCATTATAATCCCACGTTTTTTCAATTACTTGTTTGTTGGTGCATACAATTCACAACGCCTGCCAGTCCTTTTTATAAGTTACTTCTGATATATCTCAGCCTTCCTTATAAATTATTTCTGAAATATCTCAGCCTTATGTATAAATTACATCTAATAATAGACTGTAAATTATTTCTGATATATCTCATCTTTCTTTATAAATTACTTATGATAATAGACTATATATTATTTCTGATATACCACAGCCTTCTTTTTATAAATTACTTTTGATAGTAGACTGGAAATTATTTCTGATATATCTCAGCCTCCTTTATAAATTACTTATGATAATAGACTAGACTGTCTGCTCCATTGAAGTCTAGTTCTTTGTGTTTCTTCTTGTTCCAAAGCTCCCAGGTGTCAAACAACTCTCATGTTTTTGTGTGTGTCTTCTTGTTCTATAACTCCCAGGTGTCAAAAAACTCTTGCAGCAAGGAAATTGTTCTTATCTTTTCTTTGTCTTCTTGTCCAAAGACTCTTACAGCAAGGAAATTGTTCTTATCTTTTTTGTGTCTTCTTGTCCAAAGACTCTTACAGCAAGGAAATTGTTCTTTTTTTTGGTATTGTCTTCTTGTCCCAAAACTCCAAAAACTCTCACCGCAAGGAAATTGTTATTTTCTTTGTATTGTCTTCTTGCCCTAAAACTCTCATTGCCAAAAAAGAAAGAAAGTCGAAAATGTTTTTTTCTTTGTATATCTTCTTGTCCAAAAAATCTTGTGGCGAGGAAAATGTTTTTTTCTTCACATTGTCTTCTTGTCCTGAAACTCTGAGCATTAGTAGGTCTAGTCGCAAGGAAAATGTTATTTCTTTATGTCTTCTTGTCCTAATACTCTCCCCAGTGTTTCTAGTTGTTATTTTTTAGAAGTGTGTGTGTGTGTGTGTGTGTGTGTGTGTGTGTTCACTAGTTCACGCAGTCAAATTTAAACACACACTACATCCGTATGTGAGCATTCAGAAAAAAGCTATTTGGTAACATAAATATGCATTTAGAAAAAACTATTTGGGAACATCAAAACCTATTTTAAAAAAAGTCCTATGATACTGTTGTTCTACTTCCAAAAAGTCCAGTTACTGCATACATCAAAAGGATTTTCCATACAATACAAAAAATGTCGAGTGGCTTAAAATTTTCCCTCTCATTTAAGCCGAAGCAAGATTTGGATTTGATACAAGAAACCTTTCTCTGGACTCGTGTTCATTGAGTCACTTCCTCCAGGTAAAGAGCTTAGTTTATTATCTGGTCTGATGATATACTGAATTCTCTATATACATGTGCAAAAGGTATATCTTCAAGGCTCACTTTAACCTACAAGAATCGGTTCATAATATGCTCCAACAATAAGTTATTTGATTTGCATATATGATTTTCCCAAACTATTATCAACTTCTCTCCAAATGCTTGTAATCTTTTTACGTCATTGTTTATAGTTTACTACAACACTCCACCTCATGAGTTGTGTATTTCATGCCTAATTTGTAACAACAACTTGCATTGATTTTGTGATTGATTCCTTAGCCTGTGGGCACCACTTCTCTTGAGCGCTCCTATTGATATGATCTACTCTTGAGTAGTGTTGTTATAAATATGAAGTGTTCTACTTGGGTGGATTAGGGTTTTCCAAAGTTTCATTGTAGATCTATGATTTCAACACCTGCATCCTTGGCATAACATGTGGCATCATGCCTTCAACGTTCTCTCTCTCTCTCTCTCTAAGTTCCATCATGTACAAGTCTATTGGGATATTCCTTTACTGTTCATTTCCTCCTTCAGCATAAAAGTATTTGCCACATGCAGATAACAAAACATAAGTATTAATCCAATAGCATTTCTATTATCTCAGGCCTTATATGTTTATCCCAATGTCTTTTCCAATGTGAAAATAAATAAAGATACAAGAAAGTCTCCTGAGGTCAATTCAATCCTCTCAGGAAAATTGAAGTCCAATATGATTGAGGCTTACGGACCCCACTGGAAGGTTTCCCCAATGGGTTAATGTGTAGTCTTACAATGAGGAAGTGTAAATATTTCCACAGATTCAAATTGTATGCAACCAAAACACAGATTCTAACACAAAGGCTGAATTGAATGTATTTAATAGGAAAGGATCATGAGCCAGTATCTTTCTGTATTACACAATATGTATCTTATCTTGAGCTTTACATGCTTCCAATTTTGTTGCAACTTTAAATTAAAAATTAAACATTAATTAAGGATCCCTATACCCTGAAATTTTCACAATTTAGTAGTGTGGATAAATATTCATGGAGCCTTGCAAAACCTTTGACGCCATCTATTGGTAATACAATTGCAACTAGTGCCTGCTTGTGAGTTTAAACTCACATTTACGCTAGAGCTACTTTGCATTATATTGAAGCATATTTTGCTAGAGATTTTGTCAAACGTATAATTGGCAGACTGCTGTAGGTTCTAGTCTTTGTTTGACATCTGATTTTAGCACTCCGCTAAGGAATTTGTGCTTGAATTTTTATGTCAAACAGTTCAAAAGTATGTTGTTGAAACTAACTATCAAGAATAATGCTGCTTGTGAACCTCGTCTATTGTTTATGTTTCTTGGTTTGAGGTTGTCATATCACAAGGAAGTGTACAGTGTGCATTTCACATGGCATTGTCTATAGAATAAACTAAACACACACATAAGATCATACTTATAAAAGCATATGGAAACTGGCACATTTCATTAAGGAAATTAGTTACATGCCTGGGAATGAGAGGTAGAGGTTTTTAAGCTTGTACACAACGAAATTTGAACCCAAAATCCGACAGTTGCCATGTCTGTACTTCGACAGACACGTGTCTGTTATTCGACAACAACGTTTTTTTTAGTCGTTAGTGGGAATTCGTCGGATATTCGACCCCTTGTCGAATCTCGTCGACTTTTCGACAGAGTATGAAGTTGATATGGTGAATTATTTCACCACTAAGTTGTCAAATTTGAGAGGCCTATGTTGTCAGATTTTCGAATTTTCCATGTCGAAGGTGAACCACCTTCGTTATAGCGTTTCCGACCTTTCCCCGTCGAATTTGCGACGACTCAGTTGTCAAATGTCCGACTTTTCCTTATCGAATGTGGGATACCTCCGTTGTCGAAGGTGGGACACCTCCGTTGTCAAATTTTCGACCTTTTGCCATCGAATTTGAGATGACCAGTGGTCGAATGGCCGATGGTCGCTCATCGAATCACCCTCGTCGGTGCCATGGAAATTTCATTGGACATGGGCCACAATATGTCAGAAATTCGACGGAAACTTAACGTCGGAACTTCAACAGCATCGCCGGATTGGCATGATATCCAACGACAACTGCCACTCATTGGATGTCGGATAACCAATGGGAACCTGTATATTAAGAATAAAAAATAACCTAGCTTGCGGTCAACGTATATCATGAATGCCCACATGGATTTGTGGGTTTAATAATGCCCAACTATGGCATTTCTATTGTAGTCAATTTACTTTTCCTTAAATTGCACTAAGTAGGTTAATGATGTCCATATGGAAAAGTATAATAGACATGTAATGGACTTGTTATTGGTTTTTCTACATATGTCAAGGCCTTAATACCATAAATGAGAATAATTATGAAGATAGGGGTTCCATATTTTGAAGATTACAAGGAAAATAGTATGGTGAGGTTTTTTTTCCATTCTAGCTAGAAATTGAAATTAAACTTTTATAATGTAATTCAAAGAAGTCACTATCTAGAACAAGAATTTATGCTCATGTGATTTTCATACCATTGAATACTTTTTCATAGAAAGATGAGATATAGATAATAAATTTCTTAAGGGCCAACTTGTGGAAGCATTTATGGTGATCTTACTTGTGGAAATAATTTGCTATGGAGGACTACATGAACTAGTTGTTAAATAAGCAATTTAGTTACCTAAGTAATAACTAGTTATAGTGATCATAACTTGTCCTAGAAATATATTATATATGATAAAGTTAATGGCACTCCTAGTGATAACAACTCATATAGCTATAGATATTTGTATAAGGAAGCACAAACACACATTCTAACATTAGAGATGGAAAAGTACAGTAGCCAATGAATGGATTTGTTATTGGCCTTTCTCTATATGTCAGGGCCATAATACAAAATATTATATGAGAATAAAGAAAAGGGCGCCATATGTTTTAGATTATAAAGAAAATGGTGTAGGAATGTTATTTCCCATTCTAGGAAGAAATTTGGAATTAAAGATCAGAATGTAATCCACTGAATTAGTCACTATCCAAAATAAGAATTTATGCTCATGGGATTGTCATATCATTGAGTCCTTTGTTTTGATAGATGAGATGGGTGGAAAACATATATAATAAATATCATATATGGTACTTTTGGAAACATTTATGGTGACCTTCCTTGTGAAATCAATTTCTTATGAGGACTCCGTGGACAGGTTGTACATTTAGAAATTTAATTACCTAAGAAATAAGTAGTTACAATGATCATAATATTGTCCTAGAAAGTAGTTTCTAACATATTATATATGAAAAAGTTGATGGCACTACTGGTTGTAGTGACTCAATACCTATAGATATTTGTATAAAAAAGCATAAACACAAATTCTAGTAACAATGAACATACATCTATCAAACATATCATATATAATTCCTTAGCATATAAATTTCCTTTACATGCATCATGTTGCTTTAACGATATTTTTTGTCTACATGTTATTGTTCTCTAATAAAATATAGGCCCAACATAAGGTCTGTTAAAAATCATATAAATAGAGAAAAACATCTTTGAAAATTTTCATACATAGGATGGATCCATTCTCTCTATGCTTATATTTCAATCATATTCAATAAAATAAATGATTTAAAACCTTGAACAATAGATAGAAAATAGAGATGATGAGCTAGACTTATGGGATTATTTCAAGACGGTTAAATATTTTATATATGGGATGTTGAATCTGTTATATTATTTTTGTACCTAATTATCAGACCACTAGTTGACAAAATGTAAAGTAGTGTTTTGAAACGTAATAGGGGATAGGGAAGTTTATAAGAGTTTACATATGAGCTGGTATAATGGAATACTATATAAAGTGTTGAAGCATAGAGGAGTTTATTGAAATATATATGCAAGTTGATAAGAGAAAAATTGACATGGAAAACTATAAAGAGATCCACTTCTTCACAAGCTCATCTCTAATTGTGAGAAACCCAGAAGCTAAAATTGAAAATGAAAATAGTGTACCTGACTATAATTTACCTATCACATATATGAAGCATTCATTTAAGCACAACTTTAAAAGTTTTTGCATGCAATTTCTCTTGGACAACAATATAGGGAATAAAGAAATGTTTTCTTCATTAGAGTGATAATGTTATAGAATATAGCTTGGGTTTTCTAGGGGAAATATTGCTACTTCAAGGTGATAGGAGGCTATGGATGGGTTATATGACACTTTGGATATCCAAAATCACAATCACTCCATGTTGTTTCATTATGGAAGCCAATTGATCTTCAAAGAAGTCTATTGCAAAAAGTGATGTACACACGGCCAACATAGCTAATGGTATATAATTAAAGTGCTCATAAATTACTCCCTGCTTAAGAGGAAATTTAACTCCAATTTCTATTAAAAATGAGTAAACACTTTCTCAAAAGTGGATTGATATATCCACCTTACTTGCAAAGGTAAGCTTCCTCTTATGTCAATGAGGTATGTGAGATGAGCTTCTACCTAGAAGTCCTTGCCTTGATGTCTACAATATGTCTTCTAAGATTGGAGGCTAGAAGTCTATAGAATGGCCTCTTATTGATGCACAACTTGTACTTTCTCTAAATGGGATGGTTCGTATATATTAAGGTTGTTAACATTTTCACTTTTTTTTATAGATGCTTCTAGTCAACACGTGCAAATGAAACCTTTCCAAAAATAGAAATGTATTCCAATGAAACAAGTATGTCACTCATGAAATAAGGTACTAATGAGAATATTTTATAATGTAAGTTATTTTTTGGAATCTTTGTTTTCCACAGGAAACTTCTATGCTATTGTATTTTTCCATAATTGTGTCCAACTCTAATAATTCAAACCTACAGAGTGTATCATTCCTTTTGCATATTGTAGTAGAAAATTTTGTTCATATCAATTATGTGGGAAAAATGTGGTGGCATTTAAAAAAGAGAAAGTTCTGGCATGAATTACTTCCTTCATCTACTCATCTCAGAAAGATATAAGATTATGAATATGGCCCTCTTTGCTTCCATGTTAATCTAAAGTTGGCTCAACTATGAAAATCTAATGTTCTTACTACTTTCCTTAAGCTATAGGTTTATTTTATTTAACCTCCTCCTTTGGATTGTATCATCTAATCAAGTTGTAATTGTTATTTTTTTGTTCCTTGACTCCTCCCAGATCCCTACTTCTTCATTTTAGTTTTGTTTAAGTTTTTTCTCGTTGTGTTTTATTTCCTTTCAAGGATCTATAGAATGTGTCTTAGCCCAAGTTTTAATACTTTTATCTTCTATTCCCAAATTTAGGACATAGATGAATGGATATTGGTGGACCATGAGTATATTTCTAGGACTATGAGTGTTTGATAAAGTGAACCAAGCATGATTATAACAAATAGTGAATGGGCCAAGATCTCTATCCCTAGTGACCAAGAGAGAGGTTTTGATGTGAGAAGATCTCTATCAATTGTGAAAGGTATTGATTGACGTAGGTTCTATGGAGATTCCATGTTAATGATTACGTGAATGAAGAACAATAAACAAATCCATAAAGTGACTCTACAGCCTCTAGCTATATAGATCAAGGAAAATTGACATCTCTTTAATATGATCACTTTTGACCACATATAGAGATTTGGGGAAACCCTAGGTTTGTATCTGCAACCTAATAAGATTTGAAAAACGTAGGCTATTATTTTTACAATGATTCTATTACAAAGAAAACCATTAAAAAATAACAACAAGAAACCTAACATTTTCAGGAAACAAAACATGCTGTCCATGTTTTTAGACTTCTAAGCATATTTGATCATTTCTAAGCATATCTGATATATTCTAATATCAATTCAAGCAAGTTAAAATTATAGGGAACAAAGAATGGTAGAAATTGAGCAAGTATGGAATACAAATCAGATTAACTGAAGAAAAATATGTATGAGAATTAGGAATATGTTTCCTATACTATTTATAATTTTTTTTGTTATAACTTACCTTGATTTGTGGAGCGTCACACTGTCTTCTTATGCTTTACCTTTCAAAACATCATTCAACGTACTACAAATATTTTCCTGTTACAATAATTTCATGTCGGGACCCATCAAATAAATATTTGTCTATTTATGAAAATAATAAAACCAATCTAAATAAATACAATACTATTACAATGTAAATTACAATACTATTCAACTATTCAAGTAAAGTAATTGGTAATAAGGGATCATTTAAGGAAACATGGAGAACCACAACACTATGTATATAAGGCCATCGATCACATTAAAACGTTAGTCTTTGCCTCTGAACTATGAAAATGTTTCCCAACTCTATATGTAACAAGTTCCAATGGATGAGTCAAATAACAATATTGAAATTTAAACACTACAATTATAGAAATAATTGTTTTTAATGTATATTTCCTTACCATTCATTGAGCTCCTCTATGTTTCGAGAATAATTTAATATTCTCTACTAAACAGGACCAACCACGTGAAGGTGGAAGTTCTTATGGCCGCCCACCCCCCCCCTCACATCACTCTCAATTCCCCAAGCCCAATGCATCTACTTGCAAATAACAATTTACTGCAAATTAATTCACTCAATAGTTGAAAAAAACTTTCATTAAATCATTTAATAGCTGAAAAAAACATTCATTAAACCATTCATTTAGTCAATAGCCGATAAAAACATTCAGTAAACCATTCATTAAAGCATTCATTTAACCATTCATTCATTAAATAGAGGAAAAAAACCATGTACTAAATTTTGTTATAAATAAGAATTACTCAAAATTTATTCAATCACTTCTTTTTTACTTTTCTTCTCTTTACATATTTAGCAAGAAGCGCATCTTCCAAAATCTGCTCATCGGTCTCCCTAGTAGATTGCTCGCTAGGTTAAACTTGCGGCGAGGGGCTCGAAATTGCTACAATAATGTCAAAATGTTTCATTAATTTATTTTTGTTTTTATAAATATAAGTAATTCATATAAAAAAACATTGCAAAGGTGTTTTTTTACCTGGCATGGGCACATCAGCATGTTCATCATTATCCTGTACAGGATCAACCTATTCAATGTTACCTGCATCTACATGCTCTGCAGTTGAATTGTGGAGAATTAGAATTAATGTTCATCATCTGCAATTATCTATACAAAACAATAGCATATTAAGAAATTCATTACCAGGAATCGAAGCATGATCTTCGACTGGTTGGTCATGTACATCCTCGACATTAACGGGATCATTACTTTCCTGCTCAAAACATAATAAATAGTTTATGTTATGTTTTTAAAATGAATAAATTGCATGAGAATTAATAAATTTTCATTAAACTATATAGTTTTTATATATCTATGCACCAGATGGATCAGCAGAAGATCGTGTAGTATGCCCAGACAAGATTATTCGGCGTTCAACAATGGCTTCAAAGCCGTGTTGGAAGCCAAGCTTCAAGTCTTTCTGAGTGGGCAATTCTTTGAATTGGTCGGCCTGCATATTTGCATGACATCATTAATTTTACATTTTTTGCCAAAATAAAATGAAAATAATTTTCTATATATTATTTGGATGTAGTATGGGGTTTTCGATACTTACAATTCATGTCGCCAAATTTGAATAACCACCAAGCTGAAGCTTGTGTTGACCTATTTTTTTTTGTCTTTCCTTGGTGGCCTTTGATGTGTCCGAAAACCTAAACAAGTGTTGAATTAAGTTAGTCGATCATGTTCCAAATTCGATATAAAAATTAATAATCATAAGGCTTATCATTACATTGTGGAATGTATTACATACATCCCTGTTCCTGGTGGAACCTTTCTTGCTTTTCTCATACGCTTCTCTTTTCCATCTTCCACTAGGGATTTCCACTCCCTTGATGGAATTATCGGAGGGTGCTCATACCTAGAGTTCTTTTCTAGGTGAACCCTATATTGGTCTCGGACAATCTTCAGATGTTGTCCATCCTTCTTTAGGACCTTCGATGTATTGAAGGTATCTTTTCTTAATAGACCAACCGACCGATTAGTCAGCTCATCCATTAAATCTTTTTCCTGTCTGTCTCGCCTTGTGTGGATGGTGGGACCGAAGATCTCCAAGGCCAAATCATTTATATTTTTATAAAATACATCATTTCCTGCAAAACAATCATGCCATCATTAATCAACATTAAAAAAAATTACCAGTATATTAGAAACAAATTATAAAAACTAAATTGAATAATCTATAATTACCTGGAATCTTCTCTATATTTATTGGAACGAGATCATCGTTCACCAAAAATGTTGTCACTATTGAACTAGTGCTAGTGACACGAAAAGATTCGGGAAATGATGCTTCAGCATCAGCATTAGTATCAAACCTTGCATCCACCCTTACTTTTGCAGGTTCTATTATGGATCAGTCAGCATCGGCTGCACCCTCTGCTGGCCTGGGGGGTGTTGCAGAGCGTGTTGCCGATTGTTCAGTGGATAAAATGGGTGCAGTATGTGGTGTATGAGTAGTGGTTTGGTCATTGGGACCAACACCATCTTCACCATCAGTGTGAGGTTGCATAATTTTCTATAAATAGAAACCATTGTATTATAAGTTCACTATCATATAAAATTAAAAATTATAAAGTTCAAAATGAATTTACATTTGAATTCCGCAACTTACTTTCAAGGACTGACATCTCTTGATCAACAAATGAACATTTTATTTGATCTCGTCTGTCATTGGAACTATGAATGCCAAACGAATCATTTCCTCATATTGTTTTTTCAAGTTCTTATGTAGCACCTTCAACAGGTCTACAAAAGAACCAATTCCAACATCATTGAACAACTGGTAGACATCAAAATCTAAAGTCTCCTAAGTTATTGTTTCATAGACCGAATCATTTGTATGCTACAGAAATATATAAACATTTCTTAGTTGTTGAAGCAATAGTCTATGCAAAAAATTATACTAACAAAAATTGTCTATCATGATAGATTACTAGAATTACATATATGTTTACCTAATGCCTAGACGATGGTGTGGTCTGATCAACAGCCGGGGACTTTCCCCGATCATCCACCTGCAAAAAAAGTATACAACATTATCATAATGAACGCAATCGTAAAAATGAAAAAATACATAACAAAATAAGCATTATGCTACATGTTTTATATTTGTACAATTTTGAAGTATTTAGAATGTAGAATTACATTTAGGTTTACTTGTTGCCTCGAGGCTCCAACCGTCTGATCAACAACTGGGGACTTTCCCCGATCATCAACCTGTAAAAAAAGTAGACAACATTATCATAATGAACGCAAATATAAAAATGAAAAAATACATAACAAAATAAACATTATGCTACACATTATACATGTGTACAATTTTAAAGTATTTAAAATGTATAATCACATTCATGTTTACCTATTGCCCCGATGTTGCAGCCATTTGATCAATTGTCGGGTGGCTTTCTTGATCAACACTTTGCATGAAAAATAGATAAGATTATATAAACGAACCTAATATACTATTGAAAATACATAACAACATATATGTTTGTCCATCATAAATGTTTACAATGGAAATATCAATGTATACATGCCGCCTTGAAGCAAGTCTACTAACATCTATTGTGGGGGAGGTACCCCTGAAAGAACCCTGCATAAAGAACATACTAAAATTACCTAACCAAACCAAAATACTCACTAAAACAATCTTAAAACATAATATTTTGATGTATACCTATTTCCTCACGGATTGTGTACTCCTCTCACCTTTTGCTGTGCTAATGTGCCCCCCATCACCTCCCTGCGAAGTCAACATAAAAAATTTAATAAAACATTATAATTATATGCTAACAAAAAATCCTAAAGATGTTAAAATAATTAATAAAAGGTTGGGTAAATTGTTGGATGTACCACATCCATACTAACCGTGTTTGTATCTACTCGATTCAAATTGTAATTAATAAGCAGTTCTTCCCCATCAGTTATTGATTTAATGGCACATACAAAAACAGTGTTTCCTTCACACGCCTCTAATATGTAGTTGGGTTGCTTAAGTGTCACACCCTGGTTGTGTGCTATTTATAAACACCGCAATATTCCCAGTTATTTTTGGTTTTCCGTCAACGTACAGCGTTGCTCCTTTATTTTGATCTTTGTCTTTCAGTTGTAAATAATTTGTTGACAACCCACATCTACACATACTTCTTGTATATTGGACCAGGCGCATCCAATCATTGTAGTTGTAAGAGGTTTCAACATACTCCATCAATTTTGTACATCTGTTGTATCCAACCTTTATGTCATCCATGCGAAACAACCCCAATCCATGTAATGACGACGATGCAATTCTATATATCCTCTCATTCACACAAAAATCAGTTTTGACTTGAGGAAGATCCCTTCATACCCATTGTTTCACTAGGTGTTTGTACCTTAAGGGCACCTCGAGGTCTCCTATTGTCTGATCATCATAGGAACATGACCCCCATTCTCTGAGAAAAAATTCCATGCATTTATTGAATTTTCTTTTGATCTTATGACATCTAGTTGATCTAGCCCTTGTAGACCTATTGGATGTCTCACTTTCCTCTAGCCTTCCCAAAATCTCCTCGCTGGAGGAAGACAGGTCTGAAAAATATCTGTTTGGTTCTACCTACACCATGGCCGGAAAATAAAAACTAAAAAAAAATGGCAAATAATAACAAAATACCAGCAAAAAACTTGGAAAGAATTATAAGCATAACATAATAGTGATATCATTCTCCTGAATAATATCAATAATTCCCTAGTATAACAGTTCATCACATAGTCCTATAACATGATATAGATTCAAGTCGTTCCATAGCAAATGCTTCAGCCAATTTATCTCAAAATACAAACTATGTTTTTTACAATATTCTTAGATGTATCTTTTTTAATTTATTTTGTTTCCTCACCCAAAAATATTAAAGACCCAGTTTACGGATCTCAATATATCTAATAAAATCATTTGCAAATATTTTGTAACTTTTTTTCAGAAGAAAAAGAGGTGTTCCTTGATATTCAATAGTGAATCAAAGGTAACTTTTACATAAACCTGACAATAAGTCAGTCCAGACACAAGTGGAGATCATAAGTATCAAAAAAATTCCCAAGGGGAGGGACAGAACCCACAATCCCAAGATGACTGAAGTAGCAATACCACACGGAGAACATAAGGAGCCCAAACAGCTTATCCAAGGAGGCATTGAGGTTGGAGAAAACACGCCCCTGAGGGGATGAAAACAAACTCTATATCCCCATCTAAAACAAGAAATATGCTAATGTATCTCATAGTAGAAAGAACCAAAAAAGAATATGCCATAGAAATAAAAAAGTTCTTAAATTAACGGCATCATGCCTTCCTCAATGATTTCTCCTTCTAAAAGTTACGAGAAGGAGAGGAGGCCAGCCTTCATATTCAATGCTTCCTTAGATAACCGTTTTGCACTCATATTGTGCTCCCTGTAGACATGGATAAAGTCATATAACAAACGAATTGAAGATGTCAGTAGTATAGCATATATGTCAGATATCCGACGAAATGCATTACTTTCTCCAACCTCTATAGATGAGTTCACATTTTGAGATCTTCTATCACTATACCGACCTAATCACACAACTTCTAGGTCACTTCTCCACTCTACATTGGCCCGATTATTCATTTTCTTGGCCACTCCTTTCTCCTTACTCTACACCCGTAATTTTACATATAACTTAGATACACTTCCAACTCATCACAACAAACTCCTAAACTAAATGTTATAAAATTGTAACAAATGTTTAATAATAGAGTCAACCCCTGTATCCAATGAACCGAATAACTCAATCCTTATCTATTCATTTTGTCTACAAAAGGATTATGTAAATACAACCCATGCTTGGAGAGCACACCCCTTGAGGAGCCTTGTCTCAACATGTGTACACCTTGGACAGAGAGCACTTCAAGAGGAGACCATATCTAGACAATAGATTAGGTTGCTTGTGGATTTAGTCCACTTTAATATTGTTGGCCTCCCTCTCCTATTATATATGAAGGGGGGATAGAGTCTTTAGTTGTACTATTCATGTAGAATCGAGTGAGAGTTGATTGGATCAATTGTATCTTGAAGAAAAACTTGCATTGAATCTTTATGCTTGTCTTTATGCAAGGAAGGAAGGTGTTGGGGTTTGTGAAAGACAAAACCTAGAATATACTTGAAGGGTTGGGGTTTGTGAAAGATAAAACCTAGAGGATACTTGAAGTGCTAGGACAGATAGGAAAAAGCAACCCTAGAGGAGTCTTGGAGCACTTTGCTTGTAGAGTTTGTGTGATGGAAGTTTGGTGAAAGATCAAGAATGGACATGTTGGTGTTGGTGCTAACTTGTTTTAAGGCTTTTAGTGTGGCTAGATAGCTTGGTGGGATATATTGAAAGGCCTTTGTATTGCTCATTATTGTTTTCTATTGATGGTAGACACCCTAGCTAGGGTTTGGATGCATTGGAGACTCTTAGATTGTGGATAAGCTTGAAGGACTATTTTGTACCAACTTGTGATAAGTTGTTGGTATGTACTTGTAACTTCATTTTTATGTATATGTCAAGTGTACAATCTTGTCCAGAATGTGTACTTGAAGAGCTGGTTTCCAAAATATATTCTCACGATGAATGAGTAGTTTCTAGGGTTGTTTGGTATGTTGATTTATCATAAACAATTAGCTAATTTTGTTGAGTGATTTGACAAGTATATAGAAGCTAAGAGGGCATATTTGTGGTAGTAACAATTCTATTGTTAATAAGTAAATTTCAGATCTGTAATATGTTGGGACTTGAGCCCTAAGGAGAGTGTTTGTAGTTCTAGTATTCATGTAGAATCATGTGAGAGTTTATTGGATCAATTGTAACTTGAAGAAAACCTTGCATGGAGTCTTTATACTTGTCTTTATGCAAGGAAGGAAGGTGCTAGGGTTTGTGAAAGACAAAACCTAGAAGATACTTGAAGGGTTGGGGTTTTTAAAAGACAAAACCTAGAGGATAATTGAAGTGCTAGGTTTCGAGTCCATCTGAGAAGAACCTAGGGTTTTGATAGTGGTTCTCACCTCATCAAACATCACATGGAGGGTAGGAATTCGGTAGACAACATTTTTTATGAATGCAGGATTGTAGCTATTTCCTTGGATTCTATCATGTATGAGAATATGGAAATGGCATTGAATCAAAAGCACCAAGCCCTCTGTGTAACCTGATGTCAATGGTGCTGATTGTTGAACTCCTCGTTCATAGGTTTAGAAAAACAGTATCTTTCACTTGAGCCAAAATCCATGATTAGGCATGTCAAGCTTTTTCTACAATATTTTTAAGCCTTGGCCATAACAGGTCTGCAATTTACACTTACAGCCAATGTACAAAGCTCAAAAATATACTACAACAATTCCATTATATATGTGCCTCAAATTATAACATTAAAGTTGAATATATCCAATAAAGAGACAATATTCCATTGAATAATCAGTCCATACATTGCATAATTCAGACCTAATATTATCAAGTCTTAAGAGGACAAACACATCACTCTTCACAACCCTCCTATGATGGCTAATAAACACTATATTAGCAAAAATATTTTTTAGGAAGGAAAAGAAAAAAATAGTGCATGGCAATAGCCTTATAATGCAAAATGATAGCCTTGAATATCCCAAAATCTAGCTCCAAATATGCAAATATATTTCAGCATTCAACCCAATGGCCTAGGACATTTCTCCACAATGGAAGAAACACATTGCAAATGAGGATCTTCTATTCTTTTGTAGGTTTCCATCCAACTACCACCAACACAAAAATTAATAAAATGAGGCCAAAACCTTAGGATGTTAGCCTTGAAGAGTTCAAATGTGCTTGACATAATCACCAACATGCCTTCTTGTCCTCTCCTAACATGAGCACTCTTTCTTAGATGACTTGCAAGGCTTCTTGGAGTGGTGTGACTTAGAGATGTGTGCACAAAGAGCCTCAAATGTGGAGTGCTCCTCTTCTTAAATGATGCCACATGTGAGGTTACTTGAGGTCTGAAAATCATGGAGGTTATAACCTTGATTTGGTTTATAAATTGTTGATGATATACCTTATATTTTATAATAATAGTCAACGTCCCAATAGATAAAACCTAATTAGAAGATGTTACAAAAGTACATAATCTTCTTTTCAAATATATAGATCAATAGAAGGTACCAGAGAGAAAAGGTGCAGGGAACATGAATAACTTAAAATGAAGATCCTAAGATACCACTACAGGAGTGATTAGATTCAATCAAGCTAAGTTAAGATGTGTAGAGCTATTGTAAATGGAGATAGTAATTTCAGCTAACTTAGAGAAAGAAAATTGGACATAAGTCACCTACATTTTTAAAGAGTTCAAAGATTGTTTTAATCATGAAACCAGAATTCTTATTTTTGATGAAATTGTCATTGATGCCAACCTAGACTTGCAGTGGACCCACAGGTTGTCATTGATGCCACCAAGTCCCACTTGCAGTGCCTTGGACCCCTTACACAGTGGGTTTGTTCATTGAAGCACCTTGTACCCATTTGACAAGGTCCCTATACCCACAAGGCTTAATCTTGAAGCCACCACCTTGTTGAAGATGTTGAATACCCTGCTGATGGTGGTAAAGACCTTGGAGATGATGTTGAAGCTCTTATGGACGATGGTGATTCCCTAGATGGGTTGTAGAAGCATTAATGACTCATTCTATGGTCATTCATGCTCTGATGGTGTCATGGTACCCTAGGAGAAGGCATGGAAACCCCACAGGGGATGTCATGATGGATCTTAACCCATAGAGGTCCCCTTGCGTGGCTAAGTTGGTTGAAGAATCCCATGATGCCTCTTGCTTGATGAAGAAGTCCTTGTACCCACATTTGTTCGATTAAAGGTCCTTGATGACTTAATGAATACTTGGAACCCTTGATGATGAACTTGATTCCCTTATAAATATCATGAAGCCCATTACTTGTACTTGATGTGGTTAAGGTACCCATGCACATATTGGGTTGATGATGAAGTTGACAATGGTCCATTCGGTGACAAGCTTGAAGGCCATGATGGAACCTTGCACATGACATGCCATTTAATGCCCTAGTGACTTAATGCAACCCGATGACAATGTGGAGGACACACTCCCATGAATTTTAATGATGTGGCTGACTATTGAAGATTTTAAAACAATAAAAATACATGTAACAAGCCCTAATGGCTGAAATAACATTCTGTTGCTATGAAGAAGTTTGTGTGACAAATTAGAAGTCAAATTTAAATTCAAAATATATTAAAATTACAAAATCAAAATAAATCTTACCACATCTTTGAAGTTGGCCACCTAAAGGAATTTTTTTTCAATAAAAATAAAAATATATATAATAAATTCTCTTATAAAAATGATAAGTTGGCTCCAAACTATATGGAAAAACTAGTATAAATAGAGCCAACGCATTCATTTTTTTTAGTGAAAATTCAGCATAGTGGACTGAGATTTCCGTGTGGCAGCAATCAAGTGACTGAGGTAAAATTGCAGAAACAAAGGAGCAACAGTAACACAATAAAGTTGACTGATATTTTCAGGTGGCAGTAGTCAAGTGACTGAGATAAAATTGCAGAAACGAAGGAGCAGCAGTAACACAAACCCAATTGCAACAGTCAACAGAAGTCAATTTTTTTTGTTTTTTTGATATAGTTCTTGCACCAGCTAAGGAGGTTGAGCAGTCCACTCTTGTACTTTCATTGAGTTATATCAGCATTCTCACACCAATCCCAAATTTACACAGCTCTCAAACAGACCTAGATGGGTGGAATGATGCCTTAACCTCAGGAATTTGTCGATAGTTTGCGAATAAGTTTTGGGATGACTTACAGCAGCATTGGAGGCTTTTCTACACTTGCTACAATCCATATGTGATGACCAGTGTATGTTGCAAATAGACTAATCTTCTGCATACACAGTCTTGAAATTGATGGTGGTTGAATAGTTTTGTTTTAAGGTCTTCTACAGACACACACAGCCCCAAGTGTGAGTCTTTAACATGCACTATCAAGTGACACAAGCAGTAGGTTATGGTATAACATTAACATATTAATTTTCAACCCTAAGGCAATGATAACTTGAACAGAGTTGGGATATTTCAAGTAGATTTCAAGTGAGGGGAGAAGGAGGATAAGTACTTGGTTTTTCTAGGTGTTGTTTTGCTAGTGGGACAAGTGCTTTTGGTTCTCTCATTTTCTCTACTTTGATCACATAATCATGCAATATGCTTATGCATGTTAGGCCATATTCACTAATTTATCTCCCTCCTTTCAAAATCCTGAATGATTTTTCCAAATTGATGTAAGGGATAAAATCATTTTGCATCATTCTTGTCAGCAAGACCTAGGTGGCACAACAGAATTTGAGCCCAAAATCCAACGGCTGCCATGTCTGAAATTTGACAATAACCTGTTGGGTATTCGATAACCTCAATTTTTTTTGTCGTCGGTGGCATAATATCGGATATTCGACAACAAGCCAATACCCATTGATTTTTCAACGTACTAAGCCAATATTTCACCATTAATGTCCAACGTCTGCTCGTCGAAGATCCGACAAAGGTTGTCGAATTTCAGATGACAAGGTTTTCGAATTTCCTACGACAAGGTTGTCGAATTTCCTATGACAATGTTGTCGGTTGAGGGCCCCAGGATGTCGAAAATGTGACGACAATCTACCATAGGAGCCACAACAGCGTCATCGGATTGACATGAAATCCGACAACAGCTACTAGGCATTGAACGTCGGATAACCGATGGGGTACTGTATATTAATAATAATAAAAATTGCAAATTCAAATGATTTTCAAAATTGTATATTAATAAAAATTGCTCAGTTTGTACGGTTTTCAGACTTGCAAATTCACTGATTTCCATATCAACGTGAGCTTATCTCTTAGGTTCACCATGATCTGAATAAGAGAAAATAAAACCCTTTTATTAAACCCTTGCTCATAAACCAATTAAAAATATCATTATGTCAACCTTGCGGGATCATTCAACACAATCTATCACTTGTAGACTTCCCCTTTAGTCGTTACCTCCTAGAGTACCCATACCAAATAATACTATTTTGACTACACACCAATTGTTTGAGCATATCTACAATGCTACCATTGAGGAAAAACAACGACTAGATTTTGTTGAAATCAAATACAACACCATCAAGTAAGCATATGATGAAGCGTGCACCCAACTAGAGAATGCTCTGGATATAAAGCCTAGCAGCAAAAAAAGAGAAAACAGTTGCGAAAGACACAATTTCTGCATTATGTGATCACTTGCGTGCATTGTGTCCTGAAATACGAACACATGTACCTGCCTCAAGTGCTATAATGAAGAGTTATAACAATAGCTATAGTATTTAAATCATCCTTATGCTTTCAACTAAGCGATTTTCAAATGGTTGGTAAGATTACCCCATGGGCCTCAACCCAGTTGAGCTTACAAATAAAAGGATTCCTTGCATAGAATAACTCATTTAATCCTAACTAAATCCTATTGGATGTCAAAAGGCGTCTCCCTAATTAGAGGGATAATTTTTTTCTTATACAAGTTGTTCAATAAGTCATACGACTGTGAGTTGCAACTTGAATCACTAAATGTAAATATATACTATGTGTCCATGTCCTAATCTCTTCTATGTTTATTAACTTATAAGGTTTTGTGTTTCCTATGGTCCTCTTTGAGCTACACTTTTTGTACTTCCATAGTCGTGCCAAAAAAATATATTACTCAAATATTAGTTTCATTTACCATATATCAACAAATGAAATTCACACACAAAAATATCCCTACACACATGAAATATTTTTGCATATTGAACTCAATTTCTACAAAATATACAACAGAAACATAAAATAACGCCATATCAAGTCATTTAGATTGGAAAATCAATCATGTAGTCAATCCTATGTATTTTAAGTTTAATTTATTCTTCGTTAATCCTATAGGTAATCATGTTGTTCTAGTTTCCCGAGCTTTATGTTCTCCCCCACCCAACATTATTTGTTCACTTTCTCTAGTCGTATTCATTTCCATTATTCTTCACCACTATCTAGAATCCCACAATATCCATCATTATCTCTCCTTTTTTGAGTAGAAACTTGGCCTTTACGAAGGAGCAAAATATGCATACCAATATGAGCAAGATGTTGATGAGCTGAATGAGGATACACATTTAAACAAAGGCAACATGAGTAAGAAGGAAATTATGATCGACATGCTCCTTTTCAATTATACAATGAATTAGTATTGAAACAAGTTTGATTTTCACTAAAGAGTTTGAATTGGTAGCATTAAGATGCTAGAGGAAACATTTACAAACTCTCTAGAGGTGACAAAGGATAACTGGAGGAGTAACCTTTCACAATAGAAACACATGGAAGTTAAGATGTATTCAATGATAAGTGTACAATAGTAGCCTTGTTATCATGCCTTAAGGGAGCTAATCAAGGAGAGGGTAAGCTCTAATCACAAGTGGAAGTGTAAGTAAATGGTGTGCATTGTGTATCTACTATTATGTATATATTTAGTAACAATATGATAGTTGGTTAGTAATCCAGAGTGGCATGCCTATTATCCTTGAAATGCATACTAGGTTGGCTACAGGGCTTGATCACCTTTAGGAAGAGAACTCAAACTTTCAATAGGGCTCAACCACTAAATTAATTACATACTGACCTATTAACACTGCAAGTCCTTGAGATCAAGTGCATAAGACCTATATGCCTTGGAAGAAGGTAAGGAAGATTTATCTTATTTACATAATAGATGGGATTCCTGAGAAACTTCTTACTCTCTTGGTAGAGATCCCCAAAGGAAGGTTTCCAAAGAACAAATTCTCGTCGTGTATTTGAAATTATACAACATATCAAGAAAACTAAGCCCAATTCCATCTTAAGGTTACAAAGCTTAAATTTCAATATTCTAAATTTCTAGGTAACTCAATTTTCAAATCAATTTAACATTATATTAATAGGAATTACAACTCTTCATTAATATTAATATAGATATAGGCATTTTTATTAATAGGAATTAACACTCTTCAATATTATTTTAAGCAATTTGTAATGATAATTTTGAGTAAGAATCTTTATACTATAAACTAAATTTTAACATATTTAAAAGTGTAAGAATAATTTTAAAAATATTGTAATAGACTTGAGTTTTATTACACACATATCCATAAAACTTGTAATATAAGAAACAAAAAAAGCAACGCATAAAACATATAATGAGAAAGAAAGAAAAAACAACACAAAGCATATAATGAAAAACCAAAATAAGAAAAGGGAATAAAAAAAGGAGAAATCCCAATATATATGTTGACAAATATGGCAATAATTAATCCATGCCTTTCACTCAAAATGGACTATATGAATCGACAATTCGATTTTTTGCATGAAAATAAATACACATTTCAATCTTTGATTAAAAACTACGAAGAAGACTTTTTCTGAACGAATCAAATATACACAGTGCTTTCTATCAACCAATTTACCAATTCTCCCTTTTATTTGGGCTCATATCAGAAGAGTTACTATTACATGGGCATTATTTACATGAAAACCTAATTTTCACGTAAGCATTGTATAGTTAATTGAAACTCATAGTTCTAATGTGAAAATGCTAGAATTCACTCTAACATCAGTTTGAGTTTACATTTTTTTTCACTCCTTCAAATTTATGCATAACTAAGTGTTAGAGCAAATAACCCTCTACCTAGCCCCTTTGGGTCATCCTAAGACTCATAGAGCTAAACCCTTATCTCTCAGGGACCTAATACTGACATGCATGGCCTAAATGGTGCCCTCCTACAATGCAACTTTGCTTAGTTCAGTTTAGTTCAGTTTTCTTGATCCCATATAGCATATAATACATCATTTCACTTAACCAAATCAAACTCATTTTGGCCATCCACGGCTCATTAGGTCAAATCATTTTTAGATCATATGTTATTTGTAGCTAAAGAAAACTAGCACACAAAAAGTAGGTACTCTACTAGCTCTATCTCTTCTTTCTCACCCTTGGGAGTCCATATACATGTATTTCCCAGCGTCCTTACCACAAGGCTAATAAAACATTATTGCATCTCTTTTGTGGTTTGCAGATTCTCCAAAATGGCTATCTAAATCCATGCAATAAGATTACATCAGTTGAACAAGTAGACGCACTATTCTTCTCTGAGATCTAGTTTCATTTTGGATTGTCCCTTAACATAGCCTTAGATAGTGATTATGGATTCCTCATCACATTTTGGAAAATGTTATGGAAACTACTTGGATGTAAGCTGCATATTTCTATTTCCTTTTATCCCCAAATATATCCATAGACTAAGGTTGGTAGCCACAACTTGGTACAATCCTTTTCTGTCTACTATTCTAGCAACACATTATGGAATTCCTATTTACAAAATTCAGGTATTGCAACACAACTATAATCGATAAATATATACATTTACAAGTTATGCACATTTTGTAGCATGTTATGTCATGCATTTCAACACAACTATAATCAATCAATCTATAAATTTACAGGTTATTCACATGTTGAAGCATGTTATGGCTATCAACCTTTGGAACCTTTTGAGCTACCCATCACTCTTCCACCATCCACTTCACAACACAAGAAATGTGAACAATACAAATCTTCCACTTTTGTTCAAAATATTCCCCACATTCATGCCCATGTCACAAGAGACCTCACAACCTCTCGAGCTTGTTATAAACCCTCCAGGATTGTCACCACATCCTTGTTGAGTTTCATATCACTAATTGGGTTATGCTACACTTAGAAAAGAAATGTTTCAAAGGATAATGCTGCCACAAACTAAAGCCCATTCACTATGTATTGTATAATTTGTTATAAATACGTACTAAATTACTACTACCTTGTATTCATCCATCATGAATGCTATATGGAGAATACAATCTAAAAATTATGTTGCAACTCCTATTAAATTCACACATAACTCAAATAACTCAACACTAACTTGAACATGATTTCCAGGTTCTAAAATGGTAGTTCAAAAGGTCTTAGGACTAGGAAGCAAATAATATCAGAATTTTTAAATCTTATGCATGATTGCTAACCATTCTCATTCAGTGACTGTGTAGTTACGCCTTTTGTGGATGTTAAATTGCAACTTGAAAAATACACGTGATTATTGATATTGTCATCTTAGAAAAAAATTTAAAGAATCTAGAAAGTAAATAGAAGGTACAAGACATAATTTTCTCTACCTCATCATGAGAAACAAATTTCATATTTACAATAAAAAATTTAAATCATTTGAAAGTAGCATTTAGAAAGAAAAAAAACAACTTTACGATAAAAATTTGGCATTAATACCAAAATTGGAAAGGAAAAACAAAGATATTGAAAGCAGAGTTGATAACATTGATATATTGGAAGCATCAATTACCAAAGTTGTTGAGGTTGACTTTTTCAACCATTGCCTACCAATCCTGTCTTTTTTTGGTCCTACTCATAACATTTTATATCTACAATTTTAACCATCGGCACCAGATTTTGGGGAAAATGGTCGGAATATAACTACCATTTTACTACTTTCTCCACTTACATAACATAGATTTGTCTAAAGATTAGATGATTTTAACCTTTTCAAACATTATCCACCAATAACGTCAGTTGTTGGTTGGTTCATAACATTTTATTTCTACTATTCTTATATCTACCATTCCAACCATTTTAACCGAATTTTGGGGAAAATACTTTGAAAATAACTTTAAAAAAATTCCAAATATTCAGATCTTTAAACAACAACAAAGTTAAAAGATTAAATTCTAATCCTACCAATTTTAAAGGGATCTAACATTAATGGGAGAACCTTATTCTTCCATTAGAAAAATAGAGCACCTAAAGTCCTAAGTTTGTTGAGGAAAAAATGCATGCCATAGTGTGTATAGATGCCCTCAGATGAAGATAGAACCTGGAAGTGTATAGATGCCCTTAGTGCCATGCTTAATGCATGCAAGTGATATCAATTCAAGTAGGCAAAATTGGATTAAATATTCAGTTAGAGAGCGCATTGACCATGCAAGTAATCTTCAGTGCAAGGGCAAACTCTCATCACTCTTGCCCAAGCTCTCTCTATTAGTAGAGTGCACCTCAGACATATTCAGCAAAAGAGAGGATCACCCATCATCAATGCATCAATGCATCAAGAAGAGAAAAAGAGAAAAAGAGAAAGTCTAAGCCCTCAATGCATCAAGAAGAGAAAAAGTGTTCCACATATTGAAGTATCTATGATGGAAATTGAGGCTGATTTAGGAGGAGAATTCCATTGTTTTGGCATATTTTAAGGAAATATGGTTTCTTGGTATATGGATCAAATACTATATTGCACATGTATCCATACTGAATCAACCATTTAAGGATTTAGTTGGATTAACCCCTTGATTCGAGGAATGTCCTAGCTTTAGGGAAAGCATCTAACAGTCAGCTCATGTTCCAAAGCTTGGGGAAGTTATTATTTGAAGAGTTTTGAGGAGGCTTTGACATTATAGAGAGACACCTTCCATGAATTTTATTAGCATGAATGGAGAATTCCCTATTCTCATTGAAGACACTTGGCATTTAAAGGAGGGAGAGATGTCCATCTTTTAGAGGTCCTTAGATGGCTTTCCACTGAGCTTTGGAAGACTACTTAGAACTCTATTGGCCCAAATCCTCTACAGATATACAAGGAAGTAATCTGAAACAACGGTGTTATTAAATTCATAATCAAGGCCGGTGACCTGGAAGTGGAACTGATTTCAAACTAAAGGCCCATCATGCAATAAAATGTATCTTTTAAAAATAATTGCAAAGGCCCTTGCTCTGATAATTAAAACATATTCTACAGACAATTATTAGACCCTATCAGATAGGAAAATTTATTATGGGGCAGATGTCTGGGATATGATTCCTTGTTCATCAAAATTGACTTTGAAAAATATTATGATGGAATAAGTGGACCTTTATCCTAGCCATGCTACGGCATTGGGATTTGGCCCCTTCTTTCTCTGGCCACTTTGGACTGCCTTTCCATCACTAGATGCAAATGAGGATGTGAGCAAGTTACAAGTTGACCAAATCAATCAGCCAATTTTCCATGATTCCTGGCCTCTATGTCATGGTAGAAAAGGTTTGAGGTATCTAATTGTAAAAAAGTGGTCCTAGGTTTAATTAAGTGAATTTCGCTTCCTGAGCCAAAAGTAGGTCAAAGAGTCAAAAGGCCACTTCCCATATGACTCACTTCTTACAATCTTCAAGGATCAAGAAGCTATTTCTAGAATATAATCTAAATGGAGATGAAAATGCATGGACTATCAGGCTATATGGAAAGCACGAATGTCACTTAAGTAAGCAGTTTTAGGGTGGGATGATAAATAACCAAAGAATAATAGTCAAAACTAGACTTCATAAATCAGGACTGAGAATGCAGGATGTCTTTTGAGGGCATAGAGTACAATCATGCATGGAAACATCTGCTCTGGTGAAATGCATGCTTTTAAAACTAAGGTAGCTACACAATGTTCAGTTCGAATGAGATTGTGCAGGAAATATATATACTTGCTAGAGATCGTTGCTAAGGAAGAAATATTGGTACTATTCGCTAATTTTGGGACAAGATGTCATCTCAATATGCATCGGGCCATGTAGCTATCCAATAAGAACACTGTGATGTTAGTATTTTTTTTTGTATTACAATATGCATGCTTTCCAAAAAATTGGAAGGGAAGAAGAAAGGTTGTTTGTATTTTTCTTGGCTTTTATCAATTAACAAAAAACAATACAAGCATTAATATTACAAAGATTCTTCAATATCATTGTACCCCATGAACAATATTTCTAGTGGGTACATAACAAAAAATTCTCTTCAATGTTAGTCATTGGGAATATTCAAACCTTAGCCATGGGCAGTAAGGATCATGAGCATGCAAAATAAGCTGCATCTTTCCATAAATATTATTCAGAGAAACAAGAAATCTTGTATGAACTTTTCTTGTATTTTGAAGACACCTTGTATGTATTTTTCATGTCAAGTAACAAGAAACAAATTACAATACAAGCAATAATATTACAAAGTTTCTTCACTCTTGATGTACACCATGGACAGTCTTTCTAGTGGATATACAAAATGCTCTTCAATGTTAATCATTTAAAATATTCAAACCTGTGATTCCTGAGTCATGGGCGGTAAGGATCATAAGCATGTAAGTTTTCTTACTGTAGCTAAAATATAATTTCAAAAATAAAATACATCATTTTTTGCTAACCAAAAACAAGCTGATATAGATTAGTCAGTCTCAACTATATTGTTGGTTGGAATATATTTCCAAAAAGAGCAGTTAAGAGGTATCCAAAATCATAAATTTCTATAGTACTACAGCATCCATTAAAACAACATATTAAACATACAAGTTTAGAGCTTCTTACACTATCAAAACATACCATGTAGCATCACATCATGTTATCATTACAATTTACATACAATAGAAAGAAATGTGCAAAACCATAAATCTTTACAAGGGTATGTCAAAATTTAAAACTAGGTATGTAGTTTCACACCATACACCATAGGAAACATGTGAAAACAATGAATTCTCAAACTACATTTCCTCTTCAAAATGATACTAGAAACCTCAATCCCGAGGCTTCAGACTTAAATCATAAATGCCATGAAAAGCTTCAGTCACACAGTTAACAAGCCATCTCTAAGGATTCAAAGTGCTTATGTTTTTCATAATGCAAGATTCACATTTTTTAATTCAACAAACATATCAAGAAGCAAGTTCAGAACACAAAGTGATGAAAGCCCATGTTGCACAAAAGGCATTCTATAATTGGTTAGATTTTACTCCTTGTAATTATATATCTGATAATAGCATACAGAGATATCAACACCAATTCCATTATCTCCAAAAAAGTTAGGTCATAATGATCAGGCTTATTTGGTAGAGTAGGGTCAACGCTTATTAGCTAAGATAGGGTCAACATGGTAGTCCAAGTAGTTGAACCCTCTAGAATAATTTTCAGCAACCTTATAAGTGTTTCAGCTCCAAGACAATCATCGGTTTGCGGCCTGGGAGTGTGCTGGCAATTTTTGAAGCCAATTTCCATCCTAACTTTGACCTATTAACTGGTGTCCAATTTAAAATATGGAAATATAGGAAGATTATATTTCCATTTGAATAGCCGATTATATTGCCATTCATTTTAAAACATGTATGAGATACCTATGATTGTGATATACGAGGTTTTTAGAATTTGTTAAGTTGATTAGTTGTTGAAGCTTCTCTGGGAGCAAACCCTTATCATCCTTTTTCCATACTAGTATAAATACATGCTAAATAAAGATTTCTTCTACACAGAGAACTTGTTTTTTATAATTCCAAATCAGAATTATTTGAGCAAAACTGGAGCATGCTCAATCATTCTAGGGTACTCACCAATTTGGGGGGCATTCTGTCAGCCTCTGCATGACCTGCAAACCGTCCTTTGCCTCTGCAAACCCTGACCACTGCAAACCCTCCTCTTCCTCTTCAAACTGTCATCTGCCTCTACAAACCTTGATCTCCCTCCAATCACTCTGTTGGTAATAACTCCCAATTGATTGTATTACATAGCCAAATGCAAATATTTATATATTACAATGTGGCGGTTGAGAACCAGCCGTTTCATCTTCCTATGCATCAATTCATATTCCTATTTATTATTTATTTACAATAATCCCTAACAGATTATATTCTAACAATCCCCCTCTTAATCCGAAGGGGTGTTCGTAAGTCCGAGCATGTTTCTGAATCTTTCAAACTTTT